>CABHPQ010153736.1:0-37036 GCA_902168405.1 Peromyscus aztecus
ATACTGAACACTTAACAAAAGCACAACCATGAGTGGTTTTATTTGTTGCACTGATCACTGAAGGGGAAGAAAGAAAATTAGTTTGAAACATACTTGGTAGATGAAGAGAAAGGAAGTTATTCAGTAACAATACATTGGTGTGGAAAAGGCACCACCTCAGTGATGGATAATTCATTATATATCTATGGTTTTTTTTTTTCACTCATAATCAAGGAAGGGTGCCCTACAGATTGTGTTCCTCATCTGAAATGTTTTTGACCAGGAATTTTGCATGAAATATTTTTATAGAATTAACCAATTGAACATCCCTGACCTAAAAATCAGAAATCTGGAATACTCTATAATCTGATAGTTTCTGTCATGGCCTGCTAGAAGTTTGTGGTTTCAGAATAATGTGTTCAGTTGAAGAGCCTTCAGCCTGTATTGTATCCCACAGATAACATTACAGGTGAGGAAACCGAGTCTTTGAAGGGTTTCATGATCTTCCCACAGGTCCACAGGAATGAGATGTTACCAAGGTTTCAAATGAACCTCTGTGACTCATGACCAAGCCCTCTGAAGACTCTCTATAGCCAGTGGGCACAGCCAGGGTTTTCTGAATATAGATGGCTCCTGTTCAGAGCTGTGTGCTGGGGTAATCCATCTGCCGCTGTTGTCTAGTGTGAGAAGCCCAAATTGGAGGGGCTTGTGATGGTTCTGCAGAACAGCAATGTAAGGAGCTTGAAGGACTTGGAAGACAGCGATGGTGGGACTTGATGTCCCTAATATTTGGGGCCCAGAGGGTGTGAAAGATATTTGTTGCACTAACAGATAAGGAAAGAAGGCAGGCTGGAAAGGAATGAGCTGAGGTTTGGAAGTCACTCAAGCCGCTGATATTTATTCCTGATGTGTCTTTCTTGAAGATGATGAACGCACATTGAACTGAAAGTGAGGAAGGCAGTCCAGGCGAGGGATGTGGACTTGAATTCACAAAAGCCAGTGTAGACATGGAGACTGAACTTTCCATGTGGGGGAGAAGAAAGAGTAGATGGAGACAGAGACCAGGCTATAATCAGCCTTAAGAGATACAGAAAAATCTTTGTGCACATGAAGATGACAGATTTGTAGGCCATGCTTCAGGCACGTAGCTATGCATATTCATATCTGGATACATATTCATGTACGTATTTATGTATGTATTCCTATATACATTCATATGTATTTCTCTGTGTGTTTGTATATGTATCTTATTCATGAGCATGCGCTGTTCTCTTCAGCTCACATATGTATCTTTGGGAGTCTTTCCCACCTTAGCTCATAAGTGAGGAGAAGGGTAGGGAAGGTGGCAGTCCTTCCTCAGAGCAGCTGACAGGAGGATACAGCTCCATGTTGTTGAGACTCGGAAGTAGTAAAGGGAAGACTGGGTTGTCTTTCAGTATGTGTGAGGCTCAGACCACCATGTACGATTTTATGCCTTCAAAATGCATTCCAACACATAAGCCTGGCAGCTTTAAATGCTCCAGTAAATGTTAAATGATTTATAGTGGGGTTTCGCAGAATTCAGCAAGACAACCATTGTGTTGGGAAATAAGGGGTGACAGTGTGGTCAATAAACTTGTTAACATTTCATTTGGGGTGAGATTTCTGTCTTTTGGATGGCATCCACTTATCTGCTGCCCTGTGCCAGTGAAGCCCGTTGCTGTCCATGCTTTTACCAATGTTAAACAATACTGAATTTTTTTTTCTTCCCTTCCTTGTGATTTTTCTTAATTTTAGTGAGGTGACCAAAAAAAGATAACAGTCTAAGCCATGTTTTGTTTTATTCTATAGCCAGCGCGTTTGTTGTATGCTGTTGATTGCAGAGGTGACATTGTCTCCGTTTCTTTATGACAGCTGCACTTTCCTCTGGGAGGTCTAGAAAGTTCCTTCCCGGGTGAAGAGCCGTGAGTGACTCATCTTCTATCCTTACACAGCCATTGGCCAAGTGGTTAGAGTGCTGTGGGTCATGGTAAAGTGAAGAGACTTCTGGGCTGCCCACTCTTAAGGCTGCTGTTGATAGGAAATGCCTGTGAACGTGCCATGTAGGTGAGGCTCATTTTGAGAAAATCTACCTGAGAACCTTTGGTCACCTCCTTTTGGAGTGGGAAACATTCTTTGTCTTCTTCCCAGGAATCTCCACTGTTTGTCATGTGGTTGGAGAAGTCATTTGTTAGCGAGGTATCTTGACTTTGGAGATTTTAACCCAGTTGGCCTGGGCCTTGGTCCTAGCCCTGTGGACATTCCCTGAGACTTCCTAAAAGTGGCTTCCTTGTTGTGGTTGATTTTGGTTAAAAGCTGTTGCTTCCACAGCTTCTCATTCACTGCTCTTCTCTCAGAGTTGAGAGACTCTTCACTTTGGGTAGTTTCCTTCCATACAATCCTCACAGTGACTTGACAGTCAAGGGGCTGAGGGAAGTTGCCTCAGGGAGATTGAGAGTCAAATACATGTCTCTTAAAAATTTTTTATTAGCATATATTAATTACACATAATAATGGGTTTCATTAATGTATTTCTCTTACATTTACGCACCTTCTTCTTTTGGTCCTTTCTCATTCCCACTGATCTCCTTCCTCTACCTACTGGCTTCTGGGGCTAGGTCTTTTTTCTCATGACTCAGTGAGTTTCATTAGACTCATGAGTTATAGAGCACGCTGAGGTTTTGTTTCCAGGACATGGGCACCCTATCCGTGGCTATACTAGTGAAGAGAATGTTTCTTCCTTCCCCATCAACCACTGACTGTATCATCTGGGAGGAAAGGGGCCCTATGTGCCCCTCATTCCTCTGTGACAGGAAGTCTTATGCAGTTATTCATAGGTATTATGAATTCAAAGGGATCCAGCCAGGTCATATAACAGGATATTTGTTTATTTTTTTTTATTTTAACTTTTAAAAAGATGGATCCTGGCTTATCTTGCCCAGATTAGCCTCAACTTTTTTTCTACCTCAGCCTTCCTGTGGTCTGCAACTCTAGGCCCGTGCCTGGCTTACAGCCTTGTGTTTGCCGTACATGTCTGGCTGCACCCAGGCAGTCTGGGTGGCCATCATGTCATGACCTCCTCTTGGCTCACCTTGCTATCTCTGGGCTCACTTGTCTTCTTGCTTTTCTTTGCTTTCCCTTACCTGCCCGTGTTTCTTTAAACCAACACTTCCTCTTCGCCTGTCTGGCACTCTGTCTTCCATGTTGCTAGCAGCCTATCTAGGCACCTCAGGGGTAATCATCTCTTCTCCTGAGGACCCACAAAGATAGCACTTCCCTTCCCCACCCCACCCTCTCATGTAAGTGTGCCAAATACTGAGATGAGTTTGCATACTGATACTTTTATTCCCGTTTAGCTCAGGTTCTCCACCGGGCATCTTTCTCCATCACTTCCTTTAATCACACAACGTATTCGATTTGAGGTGGTGGGCCTGGTCCAGTGTTTTTTCATAGAAACTTCTCTCTTGGCCCACTTCTCATTTTCTTTTTCACTGTCCTGTTGCGGGGGGGGGGGGGGGGGGGGGGGGGGGGGTGAAGGACAACCCTGGATGTTGTTTCTAGGGGCTGGCCATCTTGCTGTTTAAAGGGACACTTGCATGGGGATCACTAATCAGACTGGCTGGCCAGCCAACTTCCGATTGGCCAGTTTCTGTGCCCCTAGCCCAGGAATTACAGGTACTTGTCACCATGCTCAGCTTTTCCTTATGTTCTGTGGACTGAACTTGGGTCTTGGTGCTTGTTCATTTTATTAGATTAAGACAATCGTCTACCTCCTGAAAAAAAAATCCATACATTCAGCCACATGGAATTTTTCCCTTCTATTTTAATTTTATGTGTGTAGGTGTTTTTGCCTTTGTGTACCACATGCATACAGTGCCCATGGAAGACAGAAGAGGGCGTCAGATGCCCTGGAAATTGAGTTAAAGGTGGTTGTCAGCCACCATGTGGGCGTGAGAAATCGAACTCAGGTTGTCCTCCAGAAGAGCAATCATTGCTCTTAGTTGTGGAGCCATCTCTCTAGACCCAACATAGCATTTTTTTTATGTGGCTTTGATCAGATCACCCAATATTCCTTATGAAGTTTCACATTTTTGTGGGTCTCTGTATCTGTTGATTGCTCATCTGAGAAATCAACCAGATTGAAAAGGATTAAAAAATCATCTTGACATACGGGCTTTGGTCTTTGTCACTATTTCCTGAACAATACAGTGTGGTGGTAGTTTACAGCAGTTACCTCCTCGTGTTTACAGTTGTAATCAAAGACAATTTGATACATGTATAAGAATATGCCCAGGCCATTTGCAGATGTAATTCTGTAATGCCATATTATACAAGAGACTTGAGCATACAAGGATTTAGACACCCATAGGGATCCCATTCCCCCATGGACACCAAGGGATGACCATATGTCATCCTTTAATCATGCCTTCTGTTCTAGTGAACTTTCTTCTTTCCCTTGGAAGTGAGGGATGTTAATGAATGGTGTCTTTCAACACAGAGCTAGCTGAAAGCATTTGCTGTGTGGGAGCCACCTGGAGCTGGCTCATCTCCTCGTGCCACTTTGCCATATTAATGTCAGCCGTCATGGCCATCTTCTAATTAGAAGAGGAACATGAGGCTGTTTCCTGATGTTGTTATCTTTCACGGTTTCCTCACTGATGTCTCTGACCCCGGGCTACAGAGACTGGGGAAAAGCATCCCCCAGGCTGTCAGTGCAGGAGCATCAATTGTCTCCTATGTCTAACACCCAACTTCAATATTCATGCTCCCTTTTCACCCCTACAGTGGTTCCTAATGTAGACTCTCCAAATCCCAGGAGCTGTGTTTTGGGGCTTAGGGTCTGTAAACACATAGATTTTTAAATAGTTACATCAAGGTTAACATATTGGAACTAATACATCTTTAGAAAATAATCTGCAGGGGAAGCTTGATCCCGCTCTCACCCCCTTACCTTTTTATGGTGTTGGCACATATTTACATTGCACCTGATTGAAATCTTATGATGCTTCCTAGGAAATTCTAGGCTAAAGATATCCTTGACTATGCTAAGCAGAATATTTCTTAAGATTTTCAGAAAAATCCTTGTGGCCCTATCTGGACAAGTTGCTCCCCTGGACCACTCCTCATGGCCAGCATGATGAACAGTGTTAGTAGACATAGCCAAGGTGAGGGTGGTGCTAGAGTCAGACTCATCAGTCTTGCAACTTTCCCAACTGGTCCTGTTGGGAAAGGGTGTGTGGGAAAGGATGTGAGGGGCTCTGGCACACATGTTGCTTTAATTGAGCTATTTTTATGTTTATAAAGGTCTGAAGTTCATTCAGTTGTTTGCACAAGATGAGACTTGTGGGGTTAACCAGATGTCAAGTTCCTTGAGTTTGGGCCATAAACATTTCAAGCTGTTAGCTCTGATAGGCAGTTTGGGAGCTGTGCTCTACAAATCAATCAGTTCTTCATGTCGGCATTGGTAGGTAGACTTTCTGGAACTTAGCAGTGTTGGTAGGATCTCTTGGATTTACTAAAAGGAATTATTTGCTGTTAAAAAAAGTTGAGAATTTCTTGTCAGACTTCTGAATCAATAGCAGATGAAACAGACAATAAATCACCTAAGACATGGTGACCAGTTCAAATGGCATACAGATGTGGAAAAAATGACATTCTGTTGTCTAGGTTTTATTTTTAAAATGTAAAATTCTGCATTTCAAGTCTTTCGTTTTAGATATGATACATTGTAAGCTTTACTAGTATGTTTTTTTAAAAAAAAAACATTAATCATATGGAAAGAAAAAGATTTTAACACTACTATGATAATGTCTATGACTCAACAACAGAAATTGTTGTTAGCGGAAGCGCCCCAAACAATTCTGTCTTGGGGGAAAAGTGTTTAGCTGAAAGGCCACAGGAAAGATGCATATTCACTGAGAGTCGGGAGAGGCAAACACAGAATGTAAGATTGTTTTACTGAGAGGGAGTTCTAAAAAGAGTGTAGTCAAACTGTGGAGGAAACTCCATTGTTCAGGAATAAACATCATGCATGCATCAGACACTGAAGAAAGTAAGTGTAGTCGATGGTAATGTGAACTTATTCTGGGATGCAGAACGTGTTGTGCTGGATGCGTTTCGGGGTAGCATTTCCATCACAGGGAGCAAGCAAGCTTCCTTAGACAGCACAGGTAACAGTACCAGTGCCGAGAGATGCTAACTGCGAAGTCCTCGTCTATGCTGTTGGCCTCTTGCTGTTATCTCATCTGATGCACAGTGCTGGTTGCTCTGGACGGAATTCTCTCCTAGTGGCCGGGCTTGGAATTCTTGGCCAGTGTGTTCAGGTCTCATGGGTGTAAAATAAGAATCTGTTGTTCCTCAGATGAAGCTGGCCCAAGCTGATGGTCTTGGATGGCCTCTTTGAACCTCTCAGCAAGAGTCCACGTTTCTGACTCCATTCTGACCTCCGGAGACAGACTTGGTATATCTAGTGTCTTATTTACTTAGTCTTTAGTTTTACATCCGAGCCCCTCCCTGCCTGCTCCCTTCTTCTTAGTTTATTTTTCAAATTTCACCGTGTTCAGACAGTCTTCATGCTTTTGTTTATAGTTTCCGCAGTTTTTAATCTAAATATCAGCTCTGTTTCATTTGTTTCTATATCTGCTTAATTCCCTTGATATGTTAAAATATAAATCAGTCCATCTAGCAAAAAGACTTTGCACCGCTCTGCAGAAGGAAGAGCTCTGTCAGTGGCATGCTATGGCTGGATGGAAGATAGTCCAGTGGTATAAACCAGGGCTTACAGACTCCTTCTGTAAAGCCGAGCACTGAGGACTGTTGGCTTCACAGGCCACAGAAGCTCATTAGCAATGGTTTAATCCCGCCATTGCTGTTGTAATCAGCTAGAAATGATACACGGACAATTGGGAATGGCTTTGTCCAAACTAGACTTCCTCTAGAAGTACAGAAGTTTAGCTTTCAGGTACTCTTTTATGTCATAAACTATTCCTCTTAGTATTCCCCAACCATTCTTCTGAGGGGAAATAGACTTTATTAAGAGACATTTGTGTGTGTTAGGGTACGGGTGTGTGTGTTCAAGTGTGTGGGGATCAGAGGTTGATGTCACGAGTCTTCCTTAGTCATTCTCCATCCTATTTTTGGCTGGGCCGCTCACTGAACGTGGAGCTTGCTGACTGACTGTTCTGGCTGGCCAGCACGCACCCGGTTTTCTTCTGTGTGTATTCCTCCATCCTCAGCACTGGGGTTAGGGACATACTGTACTGATTTTTTTACTTGGGTGTTGGGGATCTGAACTCAGTTCCTCATGCTTGCATAGCAAGCCCTTGCCCAGCTGAGGCGTCTTCCCAGCCTGTAAGAGGATATTTTTAACATAAATTTTAAACATGGGGATTAAAAAAAGATACTCAGGGAATGACTAAGACATACTGAGTGTGGGTCTGGGTTTCTTAAGAGTTACCCCAGGCATTAAAAAAATAAATCTCTTAACTAATCAGCTGTATAAAAATCAATAGCAGACTGGCTTGTCACCCCTTGCACAAACTGGCCACTGGGCAACCTTAGCTGTGCTACCCAAGTTACACATGGACTGTAGTCTGTCTGAGGTGCTGCTCTTGTACCATGGAAGCTGTGTCCCTGATGCCATTCCCGGAGTTGAAATGCATTTGGAGAGAACACAATGTCCTCAGTGTTGCGTTTGGAGTTCTTCATTGCTGTGTCTGTCACTTAAGATCACCTCAGTAATTAAGTCTTGAATTCAAGTTTCTACTGCCTGTGTGCCAAGGAGAAAGGTTTTCTCTCAGCATCATGGAGATAAGGATGGATGGAGATATATTATCTATCTATCTATCTATCTATCTATCTATCTATCTATCTATCTCTGTCTATCTATCTATGTATCTATCTATCTATCTCTATCTATCTATGTATCTATCTGCCTACCTATGTATGTATTTACATATGTATATATCTATATCTACCTACCTATGTGTCTATGTATATATCATCTATCTTCCTACCTTTGTATCTATGTATCTATTAATCTGTCTGTCTGTCCTTTTATCTATCTATCTATCTATCTATCTATCTATCTATCTATCTATCTATATCTACCTACCTATGTATACTATCCATCCGTCCATCCATTCATCCATTCATCCATCCATCCATCCATCCATCCATCCATCCATCCATCCATCCAATCACATAGGGAAATTAGAAAGAGAAAAGGATGTGTTCTCTAGAAACTAGTAAGATCAGTAATGGGGTAGAGGAAAGGACGGATTGAAAGAATGGCTCATTTTAACATTGGAACAAAGATTTGAAAGAAAAGACAATTTTTGGACCAGAAGCTCTCAAGAAATGACGTTTGGCCAGCCAGACTCTGCTCTCCCCATGTTTCTGCAGCCCCTGCAGATATGGCACTGTGTGCTGTCAACCCTCGCCCTAGCCACTCTACCCTCTTGGGTGTTTGTGTGCCCCACCATTTCTTTCACAAGTGTCCTAGAGTACTCCTTATCTGCCTGCCCTCTGTCTTTCCTTGTGGTCGACCATCCAATGCTAAATCTCAATCAAGCTGCCCACCACCCCTAGGCCTGTGTTAATTCCTTTTGGCATATAATTTGGACAAGACCCTAAGAGTTACTTATTGACAAAATTCTGCATAAAGAAACTTGGACCAGTGTAGCTTCATCTCACAACTTGAGATAGAGAGAGAAAGCACAGAAATCTAGATGCTAAGTGTTTTTCTGTCTGCTTTTGTAGTCACACAGACAAAGCCTCCACAACTGTATCAGCAGCCATTTGTACGACGCATTCATTGGGTGTCAGCTATTGGTGTGGGCCCCGAATCGTGTCTTCATATAGCTAGCTCAAAAATATTCTTATGAGAAAAACAGCTTCTTAAAACAAGGTTATGTTCCTACAGGGTTTACTCTCCAGGATCAAGGTGAGCCAAGCAACCTTAGCCAAGGTGTTATCAGCTGGTATGTTTGGAGGGGTGGCAGTACACTGTCTCCAAGTTAGGGACAAGATGCTTTCCAGTCCATTTCAGCTACTTAGTAACTTTTCGAACTTTGGAAATATTTTAAATATTTTTCCCTTGGGTTCTTTCATCTAAAGATGGGAAAAAGAAAGCACCTACCTTATAATAGAAATAAAGACATTATAGTTTACTAGATACCTTGAAATTATACAGAAAAGTTCCTAACAGTGTTGGACACAGAACAAAATAATGTTCCCTTAACTGAAAGGCGTATAGCTAATTCAATAAAAACACGCACAGGCATTAGTTTGCTGATTCTCTAGGTAAAGATAAGAGGTGGCATTTAAATGTTGAGTTAAAGGTATTTCGATGTGTTCTCCCTCCCCACATTTTGGACTCTAGTTTAACATAATTTTCACACATGTAAAAAGACACTTTAACACAAAGTTCATATGTGAGTGCATGTGTGTAGGATCAGAATTTGAATGACTTCATGGCCCTGCATATTTGTTCTCTTTAAATGTTCTTCTAATGTTCAAACTAAGGAAACACTAACTCATTTTAACACCGTGTTCATCTATAATCTATCTGTATAGGTTCACTTGTTCACTCCCAAGTCATTCAGCTTTCCAATGGTTTTTACTAATTTTTTTTTAAAACTTATTTTTATCAGTTTAGATGTGTGTATATGTATGGTGTGTGTGTGTGTGTCTATGTGCACATGCATGCACACGCATGTATGCATGTGTGCATGCAAGTGTAGGTGACTGTAGAGAGAGGCCATTGATCTTCTGAAGGTGCAGCTACAGGCTGTTGTGAGTCACCCAGGGTGGGTGCTGGGAACGTCTGATGCAAGAGCTGTATGGACTCTTAGCCACTGAGCCAGCTCTCCAGCCACTAGTTCTCAGTAATTTTAAGAACAAAAGAGGGTGAAGAATCTAGTCTGCATTTTTTTTGCTCAGTTTTTGATTTTCTTTAGTTAAAAGCAGCCAGGACATATGGCAGGCATCATCGAGATGATTTTGTATTCTCTTTCTGTATTTCACCTTCCATTTCTCCTGACTTCCTCACGGTGTCTACATCTGGAAAATGTAAGTGACCTATGCCGCTCAGCCTCCAGTCCCCTGGTCTCTGACTCTGTGAGATGAAAGGGAACTGTGGTGTGACACCATGGAGGGGTCGAAGAGAGTTAAATTAAGATCTGCTTTATGTGACGTTAGGAGTTGGAGGCGGTGGTGCTGTTTCCCCGGAGTCTGCTGGTGTAATAAAGCACATCCTATGCACAGCCAGCCATTTGAGCCCCTTGGGCTTTGTAGGGTCACAGGTTCCTATTTGGTATTTCCACTCAATGATGAAGCTCAGATTCCAAATCAGATATTTGGGACTGGAGATACAGCTTGATGGTTGAGTGCTTGCCTAGCATTCATGAGGCCCCAGGTTCAATCCTCAGCAGCATCCACCACAGCGGGGGAAAAAGTGTGTGAAATCAGATCTTTGATATTTCTCCCCCTAATTTGTGTGATTCTTTAGCAATTTTCATTACTATGGCTTTGGAACATATCACCGGTTTGCCTAGTTATTTTACAGTCAGAATTCCAAGGCCCAAGTCAAAACTGTAAACACCAAGTTGTCCGGCTAATATAGTACCAAGGTATCCTCTCTGAATTCATTTATTGGGGGAAAGAGATGTATTTAGCCCATTTCAAGGAGAATGAATTGTCTTGGTACCACAGCTTTGGGGAAGTCACTCGCATCACTTAGCTGTTCCTGTGCCTTAGCTGACTTGTTCATAAGATGGGATTAAGACAGACATTCTGATAAGTGAATGGTAGCACCAATGAGAGATGGTTGACTGGTGTTTTCCAGTGTTGCATGGGCCCATCGGATGCCATCTGTTCTAGTGACCAAGCCTTTGCTGTGATAAACACCATGACCAAAAGCAACTTCAGGAAGAGAGAATTTATTGAGGGATAGAGGGTCCGTTATTGGGGAGACATGGAGGGCAGCAGGGGAGGAAGCGGGCTTATCACATTTCTCTCTCACAGAAGAAGCCAAGAGCAAGCAGGAAGTGGGGTGAGGCTGTAAACCCTCAAAGCCCACCCCCAGTGGCGTGCTTCCTCCAGCAAGGCTCCACCTCCTAAAGGTTCCCTAACCTCCCCGGAACAGTGCCACGCGCTGGAGACCAGGTGTTCCAATACATGAGACCATGGGGGACATTCTCATTCAGTCTACCACATTATCCAGGGTAACCTTTGAAAGGCACATCACACAGACTCATTCGGAGAGATGAGCAGGGCTGTCATTTGCACTTTTGTGGATGGTCCTTGAGCATATGAAAATATATAAAAAAAAATAATAATGTTTCGTCCATGAACTTGCATCAGGTCCCCAAATCATGTTTCTTAATTTTGTATCCCTGTCATGCTGTTTGGCCTCCTTTGAAGTGCTGATTTTTAAGACATCATTTTAAAAGTTAGCCTTCCAGGGCTGCCGTGGTTCACACATTGTGAGTTTTCTTTGCAGTCCCCTTCTCTGCTTCTGCATTGTGGTCTCCTTCACATCAGTGCTTTTGTTCTGTTTCTCAGTCAGTGGCATTGATCTGGTCCCCAAGTGTGGAAATGGAGTGCTGTGCTTGGAGAAGGCATCCTTTCCCTGAGTGTTCAGCTGGGATGCGTCTTTGTACTCTTTCTTCTTCACTTGGAGATTTTCAAGTTCTCAGGGAACATTTAGGACAGAGCTGAATACAAAGAACTGAGAACTGACTTGAAGGTAGGTACCTTTTAGTTACATCTCCCAGGGTATTATATACCATAACAAAAAGTGCATACACCATGACCTGACTCCAGAATCACAAACCATTTCCTTCTCTCATCAGACTGTTTTCACTTCTTTCTTTGAACTTCCCTCTCGTTTCTTATTCACCTTTAAATGTCTGTCTTGTGTACATATTTACTACATGTGTGTATTTGCGTGTGCGTGTTCATGCGTGGGTGCAGGTGCATGTATGCCATGGTGTGCATGCCTGTGAGGATAAGAGGACTACGTTGGGTGTCTTTCTGTCCTCTCCTTCCGCCTCATTTGCAGCATGGCCTGTTGTTTGCCACAGTTGTGCTGGGCTAGCTGGCCAGCAAGCTATTGGCGGTTTCCATTTCCACCTTCCATCATGTGGTAGGAATGCTTGAGAATCAGAGGAGCGTGGACCACCTCTGGCTTTCCGTGGTGCTGGGGATTGGGTCTTCATAGTCACTCAGCAAGCCCCTCCTCCACAGAGCCATCTTCTCAGTCCACTTCTGCTCCTATCTTTCTCCTACTCGCCTCGTTTCCCCTCTTTATGGTTGCCCCCTCCCTTTCTTCCTGCTCAGGCTCTTCTACTCTGCCAGTTTTTATTTCCTCTGCCTACATATATTTGAGAGTAATGGCCTTTTAGAGCTTTTTACTCACGGATTCTTCTTCTTCTTCTCTTTTCTTGGTCTCAGCATGGCTCTGGCTTGATTTTTGTTGGTCATTTACTGCTTTGTGTGGCTGGGGATGGTTGAAAGCAGGGTGGGAGGAGCTGAGATCCCCTTAGTTGTGAAGGGCCAGCCAGCTTTCCTCCTGAGGTTCTCCATAAGCCTAGCCCTTCAGGGAGTCCCGGGGACTTTCCAGCTGTTGGGTTTAGCCACCATCTGGTTAGTGCCGGGCTCTAACCCTGGCTAGTAGGCACTGATATCCGGTGTTACGGTTCTAGGTGGCCCTGTTACATGAAGAACAGCACTACTGTAGTATCTTGTCAGCCCATTGCTCTCTGCCGTAGTTTGAGAGTTCAAGTCCCCCTTGTTCTCTTTCTGACTGGAGTTCTAAACACAGTCTTTGTAGTAACCAATCTTGGCCTAGCCATTTGTGTTTCTAAGTCCTTCGGTATATTTGTGGGGTTGAGTCCTTTGTGCATGCTCCCTGATGAGCAAGTGCTCTGGAATGGGATGTCAACCAGTGGAGAATCATTCATTCCATACGTTTTCTATTTTCCAAAAAAAAAAAAAAGAAAAAGCACACCGTCAATATTTTTTTTTTCTTAATTGAACAGTTTGTTGAACAGACGGGTGCTTTAATTATGGTGGTCTAAATTTACACACATTGCGGTGGTATTTTGCTACATTAATTACCTTACTTGTCAAGAGTAACAGGTAATTACTACATCAACTCACCCTCCTGCAGTATATGGAAATGGAACTTTATTTGAATGGATACGGGAGCCAGAGTGTAGTTCCCCAGCCCTTCGCTCTCTGCTGAGGGATGGCGGCATTGCTGGAATTGGTTGGATGATGAAGCAGGACAGGTGGCTCCTCTTTCTTTGTGGCCTCCCACCTTAGATGAATGTCCTGAGATACCCATGGATTCTGCAGTGTGGGCACTATAAGGAACCTTTGAGATCCCTGGTTTTGCTCTCCTGCCCCTCTGATGCCTTTCAGAGCAGAGGTCTGACTCTGAAGCCCACACAAGACATGCATCAGTTTCCAAACCCAAATTAGCTCCAGACACCCGCCTGCCAACACACACACACAAAACCAGTGTGAAGTGCAGTACATCTTAATGACTTCTACTGAGGGTGTAGAAAAGCCATTTGATAGGGTATGCTTCGAATACTCATTCATGTCGCCTTCCTCGTTTGAACTTCGAACCAATACCTTGGCTGCCTTACAAAGCAAGAGTATTTCTCCTGTGTTCTGTTGAACTGCCAGGTACAACTCACATGATCTGGTTTCCTCTGTAGTGTCCTTGGTGTCAGCTTTCGTGTCAAGCTGTGTTAAAATCCCACTTGACCGTTTTCTTAAGGCGTGAACTCTTTGGAGCATATAGGATGCCTTTAGCAAAATGATGCCACCAGAACTCTCCTGGCTTCTATGGCTCAGCAAAGGTTCTCTGTCAACCTGTGGGTGTGGTACTGAACATACACAGTGACATAATACATGCATACTGTCTTAAAAGGCTTTGCCCCCTTTTCAAACACCTGTGAGAAAATTACAAACTGTGGTTAACATAGAATACTTACAAGTGGTTTGTAGAGCCATCCAAGGTGGAGAGGCTCAGCTTGTAAAGAGCCCTGGTACCTGCTTTTCTTCTTGCAGCTGGAACCATGAATGGGTGATGGGGTGAAGAAGTTGAAGGTTAAGGGCACCATCTTGCAGACATCCTAGGAGTTGGCTTGCAGAGGCCAAAGTGGGTCTCTCAGGGTTTGCTCTTGAGACAACAAAGGAAGATCGATCTGGTCCTCAACCCACTTCAGTTTCTGTAGTTTCAAATCACTCTGGAGCTTGTCATTTGTTATGGCTTCAAGTAATTGGCTTAGTAACCCATCGATTCTGCAGCTGTCTGTCTGTCCAGTGTCTGCTGGGTGCCAGTCATTGTTCTGTTTCTGGCAGGGGCAGGGTGCACAGCAACCATCTCATAGGAGGAGACGGAAAAGCGAGTGAGGTGAAGAACTGAGATGCAGTGCCAGTTCACACAATTGGTGGGCAGTGTTAAGGATGTGTCTTGGAGAGGCCCCTCAGTCTGGTCATAGAAGGCCGCTTGGAAAAATTGGCTTGATTTCCAATCTGCAGACTTAGACTCAGCTCCACAAATGCAGAGGAAGTAGAGAAGTACCTTCGGGCAGAGGGGATGACTAAGGATCAAGCCTCTGTTGTGGGGTAGCAGAAAAGTCCAGGTGGCTGAACTGGAAATGGTGGAATGAGAGGGCTGGAGAGAGAGTGGGATGTCATTAGAGTCCTGTGTACCAGGGCCAAGGGCTGCTGGCTTTCGTCTTCCAACTGATAGATGACAGTTAATACCAGAGACTTCCAAGTCAGTGTCCAGAAACAGTGGCTGCCTGGGGAGTGACTTGCAGTTTCTGGAAGCCTAGGGGAGAGAGAAAGAGGGAGTGGGCAGACACAGAGAGACAGAGGCAGAGACAGAGAGAAGGTGCTGGTGTCCTGAGCTGGAAGAGGAAGCCTGTTGTGACAGATACAGGAGCTCCTGTCTTCAGTGTGGTGAGGCTCAGGGATACCCTGATAAGGGATGAAGCGCCTCTCCCTGGGAGGGTATCCTCAGAGCCTAGCGCCTGACCCACCATCAGTATCACTGGGGTTTAGAAATCCACATCTTCTGGCCTCCCTGTAACCTTAGTGAATCAGAACCTGCAGTTGGGGCCTAGCCACCTTCCACAAGGAGTCCTCGGTGATGCTGAGGAGACCGAGTTGGTGCCTTCGATGGAGTTTAATGCCTGAGTCATTGAGAGCACCCCAAACTCCAGTTCTTATGAGAAGAGTGAGACTTCAGAGAGGGGCTCCAGGTACAGGAGGACCCAGGGCTCTGGTATTTTTTCCTTGTGGCTTTGTGGAGTGAAAGATTTCAAGCCTGCCTTTGGTTGGTTGCAGGATAACGATGGTTTGTCTAAAGGAGGCCAGCGGATCTCTAAGGACAGATGCTGTGGTACAGGACTCGAAACTGCCATGATTCTTCTGCTGCTTCTGATTCTTCTCCTACTGTTATTCTTCTAATTTTTCTTCCACAGAATTTAGAAAAGCCATATTAATGTGACACCCTTCTCCCTGTCAGTGCTAAAAGGGGACACCATCCCATCATTACACTTGTGTGCCTCTAATAGTGTGCCTTGACGTCTCTCTTACTCAGTGACTTGTTTTGGGCTTGAAAGTCCTGATATACCCCAGTTATATATCGTTGCTGTTAAAATTTTTAAATATTTTATTATTGTTTTGAGATTTCATATATTTTTATCATGATCACTCCCAACTCCTCCTAGATCTATCCTACTTCCCTAACCCCAACTTCATGTCTCTTTTTTTTTATTATTATTTTAATAACTCACTGACTCCCAATTTGTGTTGTCCACATATTTCTGGGTGTGGGGCCATTGGCTGGAGCATGGTCCACATACCAGGAGCCACACCGTTAAGCAAACTGACTCACCCCCCTAAACCCATCACTTGTCCACAGCTCCTCAGTGAACGTGTTTCCCTACATACCAGAATGTTGACTGGTTTCATCTTGTGCAGGTCTTGTGTAGGCCACTGTGACTGCGGTGAGTTCAGGGGTGCAGTGTCAAGTCATATCCAGAGGACGGGGCTACTCTCTATTTCTCCCTCATCTTGGGCTCATACGATCTCTACCCGCTCCAGTTCTGTTTTTAAAGCCGCTCTAGAGAGAGGATTAATTCCAGTGTTTGTGCTCCACGTGTCTGCTTTTCTCAGCAGTTTCACCGTGCTCCCCTGCCCTCCACACACCCCTGTGCACCCTCCCAGCTCCCACTTGCCTTTGATGCCTTGGAGGTTATCCCCTGTGCAAAGCCTTTCCTGACCTGCACTGGGGTCAAGGCTGTGTTAATCGTTCCCATACGGTTTTGTTAGTGCCTGCTGGTAGATGTGGATTGGAGAGCACAGAGACCTCATTTGTTTCACCTTGAGCAGGTCCCACTTCCAACATGGTGTCAGCACATGGTAAGCACTGAGAGAAAGTGCCTCGCCAGCCAGACTTGGAGGCAGAGGCAAGTAGATGTCTCTGAGATCAAGGCCAGCTTGGTCTACATACTGAGTTCCAGACCAGCCAGGGCTGCATACCTAGAAAACAGAACCAGAAACAAAACAAAAAACCTAGCCAATGAGAAGTGTTCTTGAAAATTATCCAAGTGATGACAGGAGACAGGACAGAGACTTTTTTTCTGAAAGGATACATCGAATAGTGACATATAGTCCTGTGGGGCCAAGAGAGGGAAATGGAGACAAAGCCAGAGATGAGTGTCGCTTTCAGGTCGATTCTGCTGTGGCTCCTATACGGTATGGCCTGTCTTAGTGAGTATGTAGTAGGCTAGCTGCCACAACCAGGAGCACATAGGTTTTCAAAGCCTAATGTTAAAGAATGTAGTTGTGGTCCTGTTGTGTCTGTGGACACCTCTGACCCATCGTCACGTGCGTTGTGGTGTCTCTGTGAAAGAGGGCTTTAGATGGTCTTCCTGTCAACGTTGGCTGTGGTACACCTCTGCCTGCGCACCATCTCATTGGCCAGAAATAATAACATGCAAGGGCAAGTGGCCACCATAGCCATCTGCTGTGACTAGAAAGAAACAAAGTGACTTAGTTGTTTTATAATGGTCCCACTCTCAGTGTCATTGTGGTGTGAGCTCCTATGGTTGATGAAAACAAAGGTCTGTAATTTCTGTTTTGATAGCTTATTTGTTTAGGGACTGGAGAGATGGTTCAGCAATTAAGAGTACTGGCTGCTCTTCCAGGGGACCTGGGTTCAATTCCCAGCATCCACATGGCAACTCACAGCTGTCTGTAACTCCATTCTGTTCCAGGGAATCTGATACCCTAACACAGACACACATGCAGGCAAAACACCAATGCACATAAAATAAAAATAAATGCATTATATAAAAAAGATAGCCTACTTGTCACTAAGTAAGTATCCTTGGCTTTCCAGGGACAAGGAAGAATGGTAGCCTTTATTAATGTACTTTATTTTTAAATTGTGTGTGTGTGTGTGTGTGTGTGTGTGTGTGTGTGTGTCCATGTTGAGGCCAGAAGATAACTTGGGCTGTCATTCTTTAGATGCTCAAGACTTGGATACATAGTGAGTTCATGGCCAGCCTGGCAGTTTCTTGAGTTAATGTCTCAAATTTTAAATAAATTAGGAGAAAAAAAAACCTAATAAGATGGATAGTTACCTAGCTCAGTGATGAAATTCTTGTTTAGCATATGCAGGATACTGGGTTTAACCCTTAGCTCTGGGGAGTAGCAAGGTTTTTCCTCACTGTCCTTCTGACCAAAGTAGTTCTCAGAATAGAATTTAAAATCTTCACCTGGCCTCCTTCCCTCCCTGATCCTTCCCTTTTCTCCCCTCCTTCTCCCCCTCCTTCCCTTCCTCCCCCCACCCTCTCAGAGAGAAGCTTGACTTGTCAGGAGAGATATGAGGCTAAGCTGGAGGCTAGGGTATCTGTAAGGCCTTAAATTGGGGGCTGTAAGGCCTAAAATGTTGGTGCTTGGGAGCCACAGGTTGACTTTGGGGCTCTATGCTGAGAGCATGGGAGAGCCATAGATGGATGATGATGAGGCAGCAAAAATCCTGTGAGCTGACATGAGGTGGAGGGTCTCCTTCTTTCTCCTACATACAGTGTTCTTATCAATCTGGAACGTGCTATTTCCAGTTGGAGGAGGCAATGTATTTGGGCTAAATATTTATGAAATGCCAAGCTTCGTGATCAAGATATATTTTGTTTTTAATGAGCAAATGACTCAGAATTGTTTGAAGTTATTAAAAGACAAATTACTGTGTGCTACCATGGAACATGGACAGAGAAAGTAGAATTCTGCATTAAACATTTTATTTATGGTCTAATCCACAGCAATCTGATTCTTTAAACAGGATGATTTAATTTCTCTAAAAGGCTTGAAATATAAGAATTGTATTTATTTATGGACTCTGATTAAGGGGATTTTAATAAAGTCAGATAACCTATCCAGTTGCTTCAAGGGAAGCTCACTGAATTCCTAAGGTGAACCAACATTGATCTGTGTGCGAGGTGATACAGTGTCTTGTCTGTCCCCAAGACACTTCCAGCTTGTTGCAAAGCCAGTTACAGGCCATTCATAAATGACTCTTCTCAGACAAGGTTTTAAAATTTTGCAGCTAATATTTCTTTGTTTTGGAAAAATCTTGAAAACTAAAAATAGTGAGAAGAAATACTGTCTAATCCCTTCTGTTGAAGGCAGACACTGTTAATTTAAGTTTTTCTGGTCTTTTTTGCAGCATGTTTTTATATGCTTAAGGATTACTGCAGGTTAATTTTCCTGTCTTGCTGATTTTATGTCATGTCACAACCATTTCCATTTCCAGATTAATTCTTAATGACTACAAAATATCCCTTTGTCAGGCTGGACTATCGTTTACTTGCTCTGTTCCAGTTTTGATTGATGGCTTAGGTAAAACAGATTCATAAGAATGTCTTGTACACATCAGTGTTAAAATAAAACATTAACTGGGGATACAGATTCTTAACATTATTTTTCTCTCTACAATGTATCAGAGTTTTGCTGTCTGAAACAACAAATAAACAAACCAGATCTTTGCTGTACTGATTCCTCATTCTTGGGTAACAACGGGGCAGTATACTGGTATGTTTTCTTCCTATGTGTCCAGTGACTGGACGTGTAGCTCTTTGCTTGAAATCACTTAACAAAGAACACCCCACAAATCCAGGAAAACAGTTTGCTTCTAATTTAGAGAGCCTTCATGCCTGCCATTGAAAGTCTGAGAGAGAGTATCATTCCTAGTTCTTAGAACTTATGATACCACTGATAGTTTTAAGTGTGTGTATTACTTATTTTGCCTTAAAAACATGAAGTCCTTTTATAAGGTCTCTTTCAGGTACCTCAGTTTCCCTCAGTCAGCACAGATATTTGACCATACTGAGAGCAAAAGCTTTGGGTCTTCTTTTTGTTGGAAATACTGCTTACAGTTTGGTTCCAGCCAGTGTTCTCTGAGGCTCATGAGCATGGGGAAGAGAGGACTGGAAGCTGAGCTCCACAGCTGTGGTATCCTGAACTTTCGTCACATTGAGGCTATTCCCTCTTTACATCGGGAATTGATTCCTGGCAGTCAGGGATCCTGCATGAAAATATTAACCAGAGATGTTTCCTATTATAGTAGAGGAAGTCTTGTATGTTATGGGTGAATAGATATGCAAAATACCCAAACAGCTAAATGGCAGAAGTAAGAAAATTGTGGCACTTGGACCAAACCTCCCCTTTCGACGACTTGTTTTTATCAATAAAGTTTTATTGCAAAACAGCTGCACTTATTTATTTACACTTCGTTTCTGATTGCTTCCTTACAGTAGCAGCACAGCTGAGCAGTTGTCAGAGAGGACATCTGGCTGGAAATCCCAATAAACTCACTGCATTTTTTTTCTTTAATGGAAAAAAAGTTGGTCAAACCTTTATCAGTCAGTCTGTCTGTTTGTCTATCTATCTGTCTATCATCTGTATTAGCGATTGATTGAGTGCAGGCATCACACATGTTTGGCACATGCTCTTCAGCCACACTCTATCTCCTGTCTTCAGTCCTTATCCATCAATCCTTCCTTCCTTCCTTCCTTCCTTCCTTCCTTCCTTCCTTCCTCCCTCCCTCCCTCCCTCCCTCCCTCCCTCCCTTCCTCCCTTCCTTCCTTCTTTCCTTTGGCTTGGGTATTACTATAATTATTATTTTTAAAGACAGGGTTTCTTTATGTAGCCCTGGTTGGCCCGGAACTCATAATGATCTTCCTGCTACATCTCCAGAGTGCTGGAATCAAAGGCATGAGCCACCACATCCAATTCCTTCTTAAACGGGAGTAAAATGTAGTCTTATGCTTTCAGTATATTAACAGTAAAGATACAGAGACTGATTACTGCACAAGAGCCTGAATGCATATTTGCTTTGGATTGTGAAATCCCTCTAGCTTGTTCCTGCTTTCTCCTAACCTCTGTAGATGGTCCCCACTGTCTCTGCCATTGGCAGCTGAGGACTGCCCTCCTGTTGGAGTGGAAGGTGGTATTTCAGTTATGTAGATATCATTTGGTGTTTTTTTTTTCTTAAAGCAATAGCTTGAGCAATGTGTCTGTTCTCTGAAAGTTTGTCTGTGAAAGGCAGGGGTAGACGCAGCAGGGCTCACAGCTGGAGCAGTCCTGTGGTGGGAGCCTGCATTTCACTTTGTAGAGGCTCTGCATTCTCACCTCCAAAAGGGAACCACACTGGCTGGCCTAGGTAAAGAGTAGGTAAGGCAAGGCATGCCTAGTATGTCTTAATAATATGTTGGCTATTGGTTCTTTCTCCTTTCCTGTCCTTAGTTGGCCAGAGGAGCCATTAACAGCAACCATAGAGTATCTTTCGGGGCTTTCAGTCGGTTGTGCTTTGCCGGTTGGTAGTGCCTTGCTTACATAGGGTTGCCGAGAGTTTGAAGGTAAAGCCAAAGAGATAATGTATTTAAGTTGCAGTCAGATACTAGATCAGTGATGATTATAGGGACAATAAGTGCGAGGCCCTGGGTTTAGTTCTTACCAATGAGAGGAAAGATAAAATAATAATAATAATAATAATAATAATAATAATAATAATAATAGGGGATGGGAGGAAAGGAAGACAGACAAAAAAGTGAGAGCTGTTAGCGCAGCATTTACCTCACATATAGAAGGCCTAGAGTTTAGTGCTAGCCGGTGAAGCGAAGGGAAGGAAGGAAGGAAGAAGGGAAGGAATGGGGGATGTAGAGAAAAGGAGAGAGGGGGAAGAGGAAGAGGGAAACTGAATAGAGAGGAAGAGTGAAAAGACATGGAGTGGGAAAGGAGGAGAAAATAGGTGTGGAAATATGAATGAATGAATGTGAATCATACAATAAAGTTCAGAGAGGTAGCATAGCACTTGCTTAGCAATCATCAGAACCTAGACTAAAGAAATAAAAAGAGGGGTCAGGCACTGTTGCTAGGGGTCATAAACATCACTGGATCCAAGAGGCTTCACCTCGTGAGTGAGTTCTACTTCCTGGGTACCCCTCAGGTTGCCACTAGTTGTTGAGGGTGGAGTAGAGTCGCTGGCCATGCCTCTGCTCTGTGTGTCCTTTCCTGGTATGAGGATTACTTCTGTAATGATCTGCATGTACTTTGAGGGCCCTGGGTTTAAGACATTCTGTAATACTTCCCCTCAGATGGTAGGAAGTCCCACTGGGTCTCTGGACCCTCAATCGAGGGATGAGAGAGGGCCACAGGCATGGTGAGGAGGCATGAGAGTCAGAAGGTGGTGCATCCTACCTTACTCTGTTTGGCCAGGACTTGATGACAAGGATCTTCATAGCTTCAAGGGAACAGAGCACCCAGCCAAGCTTTCTGCTTAGAGAGGAAAACTGGATTTGATGATCACCTATCCAGTCATGGCTACAGACTGACAATATTTTCCCAGGTCATGATGGGGCAACAATTACTTACTGGAAGTGCACAGTGTAGAGATGATGACAGTCTGTATACCTGCCTTCTGTAGTTGCCCATGGAAATAGCAACGTTTGGAGACAGCCGGGTTGCTTGGAACAATGGTTCTGGGTACTTGTCCTTACAAACCAGCCGGCCATCTAAATCTGCTCTCCACATGTTGTGCAGTGTTTAGGCATCATGGCCCTTCTAAAATTATAGCTCTATCTTGGGCAGTGAGTCCAGGAGTATGTACTTAGAGTTGCTGCATGCAGTGGCACTCTCATTCCCAAAGTGATCTATGTGGGCTCAGACTTGTTTTGCTATTTTATAAAAATCCAAAGTCATATGCAGTATTCAGTAGAATTCTTTATCCTGAGTGGCAGACAGCATTTGTTGAAATATTTAATTTGAATTGCACATTCTATGATGAACCACATTGGGAGTAGTCTTGGTTTTATCATTCCTTTAATAGATGTGGGCCTACCTTTTAAAAAAGTTATTCATTTTAAATTATTATATGAATATTTTAGGATTATAATCATCATAAAATGAAAGAAAATTTGTCAGACCAAAATAGAAATTTAATTTAAGATAGAAATTGATTACAAGGTTTAGTTAGGACTAGAAACGTGTATAAAAGGGTATTTTTAAAACTCCACAGCTATACAGTTTGGTTATCAGTTCAGAAAAATCACAGATGTGTTTATTGGTGTCCTTGATGATTATGTTTGAGTCAGTTTAATTAAAGAACAAACTTTTATAAGGTTGAAAGGCATAGTAAACCTTTGTGTCAGCCGTGGAGAAATGAACCTAAAACTCTGCACATAGAGTCCCCAGGTTACTGTCACCAAGGAAACAGCAAATGCAGAGAAAGACAAACCCTGATACACTGACCCAGCCATGCTCCAAAGGATCCCAGGACCACCAGAGCTACTTGTAAGTCCAAGCTTACTGCTGCTCCCTTCACAGTATCCCAGACACAGAACATGCCTAGATACATATCAGTAGACAGATGGGTAAAGACAATGTGGTGTATGTACACGATGGAGTTTTATTCTTCCATTAGGAAAGAATGAAATCATGCCATTTACAGGAAAAGGATCTGAGCTGGAGGTCATCCTGTTAAGTGAAAGAAGCCACACTCATAGCGAGAGGAGTACCTCATTTTTTTCTCATATGTGGAATTTAGGTTCATGCAAGCACAGCACAAGAGCAAAGGGGGGGGGGGCGCTATTTAAGTGACCCGTGGATTGGGCAGGGGGTGTCATGGGTGAATGTGAGCAAAGTACAATGTGGTATGTATGTGTGCAGATGTCATAGTAAACCCCATCATTACAGTACATTATGTGATACCCTATTTTGAAGATTTCTAAGGTGTGTACGAGGCTGAAGTCATTCCTGACTAGCACTCTTGATTGCGTTGAGGTTAAAGTGGCCATGGTCAGAACAAACAAGCTGATCCCTAGGCATGTGTGATTATAACATCCCCTTCTCTTTCCGGGTATCCATAGCACTTCCTTCCACCTGTCACTTCGTCCTGAGTGACATTGGAAGCAGAAAACAAGTTGACCAGGTTTATTTTCCAGTCGACTCTTGCTTATTTTTCCTCTGGTGGCCCTTTGTTTCTGTGGGGCTCAAATTTACTATTCATGAGACCCATTTTAATCAATGACCGTATCAGACAAATGGAAGCTAAGCACTGGTTAGTATGGTGGAAATAAACATGGGCTCTCATTAATGGTGCTGTCTGAATAATGAGTTGAGCATTGTGTCCTGAGCCACACTGAGAGCAAGCAGGCTCCTCACTGGAACGACAGGCTGACAGCCACGTCTAGGAGTACAGTCATTAGTGTGCCCCGCCATCAATGTCATGGTACTGTGTCAAATTAGTTAGTGTCCCCTTAGCCGAGAAGCTGGACCTACAAATTATCCTCCCACATCCCTGGAAGCCGTGTTTGCGAAACCCGCGATCAAGTGTGAGCAAATTATTAACACGGCTCATAAATTAACTAGTTTACGGGCTTATAACATTTTACAAGTAGATAATAAAGGGTCCCAAAGTTCCCCAATGGCTCTGCCCTGGTGTGAGGACTGAGAGGGCCTAACTTTCCCTTGAGGCATGTGAAGCCGTTCCTTAAAGAGGCGCAGCTCTTGGGGTCTCAGAGTCAGTGTTGGGGGATGCTAGCCAGCAAGTGTACTTCCATTGAAGACAACATAATGAACTTCATTATCTCGTTATGCTGATGCATGACAATGGTCCTTTCTCATGATGGCAGTTCTTAGGAGTTTACGTCTTAGGAGTTTACATCTGAGTGATCACTGCTTACCCCAATGCAAATGTCCTTTTAAAATATTATTTTTCCTCTTAAAATAGTTTTGATGCATTCTTATGCCTTGTTTGAGAAGAATAATGATCACACAGCCTACCTTAGGAGAAGTAGGGTGAGTGTGTATGTGTGTGTGTGTGTGAGTGTGTGTGTGTGTGGATCCATCATTGTATACAAAGAGGTTAACGTCAGGTGTCATCCTCTAGTGCTTCCCACATTTTTTTCTTGGTGAACCTGGGGCTCACTGATGGGGCTAAGGCTGGCTGGCCAGCAAGCTGCACAGACCTCCTCTCTCCACCTCTCCAGCACTGGGATTGCAAGTCCACCCCACCAAACTCCTTTTATTTTTTTCTTGATGTGGTTTCTAGAGTTGCATACAGGTCCTCTTGCTTTCCCAGCAAGCACTTTCCTGCCTGGGTCATCTCCCAAGCCCCAGAACAAGGACGCTCACGCTTGGATGGCTTGAACAGTCTCTGTGTTGCAAGCAGCTGACACCCAGAAAACAGTGTGGTGAAACCAGCCTGAATTTATCTGAATCTGGAAGAGATACCTAACCAGAGCACTATCTCTGAACTCCTCTCTGTGTTCTACCTGACAGACAACCCACGTGGTTTCCAGAGACATGTGACTATTCAAATCATGAAACTCCATACATCTTTTCAGTTTCAGCTTCTCAGTTTGACTAATCTAAAAGATGGGTACAGTCACCAAATGTTGCCCACGCATACTGTGGGAAGAGTACACATACATCCCCTGAAGGGCTTATGCTGGGCTCTCATTCTGCTTCCTTTTGTTTCTCCTAGAGCATTCCTTCTGTAGACTCCCCAGCCATGGAGGTGGCATGGTCACCTCAGGACTTCCTAGGGGCCTTTGACTGGCAGCTTACACGTTCAGAAAGCACTCAGAGGGGAATTGACTGCTCCGTCAGCAGAGTTGGCCAACTCAGTAAATAGTATACTCATAACTCAACCAGACCCACAGAAGTCCACGGCTTTAGCACACATACTTGCCCTCCATGACAAGGCTGTCCTGGTCTCTACTGGCCTGTGAAATGCAGTTGGTAAAATGACAAATGAGACAATGTGTCTGGCTGGCAGGGTTTCCTCCTGGCCTCATCTACAGGGCACCTGAAGCCAGGTTAATTAACCCAAACCTGAAATGAAATCTTCATTTTGCATCAATGTGTCTTCTTGCTCTTACTTCTCAGGGTCCGTTAGCATTAATTCGGAGACTACATCCTTAGAATGTGGCTTGAGAGAGAGCTCTGTCTGTAAAGTGCTTGTCCCATGAGATGAGATCGTGCTTTCAAATCCCTGGCATACACATAAAACAGTGGCAAGTGTCGCTCATCCCAGAGCTGGTAAGATAGAGACAGCCTGATCCCTGGCACTTGCTGGCCAATTAGTCTAGCTGAATGTACCAGGTTCAGTGAGAGACCCTGCTTCCCAAACAATGTGGAGATGTGATTGAGGAAGTTCTCTCAATCTGACCTCTAACCTGCACACCGATGCACACATGTAGCAACACACACAGACACACAGACGCAGACACACACACACACACACACACACACACACACACACACACAGGAAATGAGGAATAGACACTGATGAACACTTCAGGGAACCAGACCACCTCACGGAATATCTCTGCCCTCAGGAGTTGAGCTCGGTTTAACATTTTTCATCGGAAAATATCGGGGCTGATTTCATGTGTGAGGGAAGAAGTCCAGTGATGCACCCGAAGTCCGGGCCCTAACCCTCTCTATTTTTTGCCTCCAGGGTCCTTCTGTGTGTTGCAGTCTTGTGGCATTCTGCAGGCCCCCTGCCAGTGACCCCAGGCTTTTTATGGCTGTGAGACTTACTAAAAGCTCAGGGTAAGTAACCAGTGTCTGTGTCACCAAATTGTGGGCCACCTGCCGCAGGATCAGGCATGAGTTCCAAAGCTGGCACTTTCTGTGACAGTTATATGACTTTTAGGCATAGGTACCTTCAGGACTGGGGATGGCGACTCAGTGGTTAAAGTGCTTGCCTGGCCAGCATGATGGCCTGAGATCAATCTTATGACAAAAAATAAGAAATAAAACAAAACAAGCCAGTAGAGACAGGTGAGGAAGTAGAGACAGGTGGATCTGGTGGCTTTATTTAGTGAGTTCCGTGTCCCAGTGAGAGACCCTGCCTCACAAAACAAGCTGAATGTCTCCTAAGGAATGACTCCCTTGCCTCCACACATGTCCATACATGTGCATATGTACCTGCACAAACATGCACATTCACGTACACACGCATTCACACCCCAATAGAACAAACTAAAAGAAATCCCATTTGTGCCTGGTCGCGGGTCTTAGTTGTAAGAAGATATACAAATGCAAAGATGGCTCAGATTGTTTCCAAAGGGCCAGAGAGTGACTCTAGTTACCCTCCTGGGCCACAGACAGTGTCTGTTGCAGTTAGGCACCTCTGCCATTGGTTAGCAGAATTAACCATGGGTACTTGAAGAAAAATGAGTGGAGTTACTATGTCCCTGTGAACATTGTATACCCAAATAATTATTGAGGTATATTGACCTGAGGGCTTTGGTTTGCTCCCCCATCTTCTGATACATCAAGGTTGAGGTGCCATCCATGAACTTCACAGCTCACAGGGTTATTAGTCTCTCTGACCTTGAGCAAACTATGAATGCGGGAGAAACAGGGATTTGAAATACCTGCCCTTCCAACCCGGCGGGAGACTGGCAGACTGAGGCACGGTGGACTGTATGTGAATGGCTTTCTTCCATGGGAGAGGAAAGCCCTTCCATGTCTCTGGCTCCCCAGTCACCTTCGCTTTTGTTAGCTAACCCAGGGTGGTGGAATGCTCTTTTATTTTGTGAGTCATGTGGTCTCTGAGCTCCGTCTGTGTTACACTTGATGGACACGCTGTTGAAATATCTCTTTAGTATCAAATATGGATGAAGGGCTACACAGGTAGATTATGGCAGGCTAAAGATCAAATGCCAATGAAGAGCGATTAAATTTCCTTTAATCATCAGAATCTGAGAGGCCTTTAAGATCTTCCACCTTTAATATGGGCCTTAATAAATAATAATGCTTTGAATGTCTGCAGTATGTTTGAATTTCACAAGTCTTGCATGTCAAAACATATAGACAGGCTCAGCAAATACGCGTCCCTAGACCAGCAGTACTAATTAAGAAGGGAAGTCAGGGTTAGACAAACAGCTTTAAGAATAGAAGGTGGGAACTAGAAACCCAATTTGTGGATTTTTCCCTAGGGTTTTGGTCCTCACGGTGAACGGCAGTGCTATCCGCAGAGGTGTTTTTGTTTCGCTGTATTATTTGCAGATGACTGTCTTAGAACAGATGCTTCTGTAGGTAGGTGGACAGATTTGCTGTGTGGAGAGAGTGGTTCGTGCCGTCCGTCTTTCTACTCTGCCTGCTCGAGGGGATTAGTGCTTTCTTTCCTCATGGTGGCTGCTGGGTCTCCAGTCATGGCAGCTCCTAGAACCTGCAGGGAAGAGATGAAATGAAGAGATGAAAGCGGCCCTTCTCACAGAGGCAGACCCCTTTGCACGGCGTCCCTGAAGCCTCACTCCGGACCTCTAGTCCTCTTCTAGTCCTGAGACACGCGCAGCCTTAGCTGTAGGAAATGTGGTGCTCCAGAGGGATGGAAAGCAGGAGACGCGGGCAGTGGCAGAGCTGCTCGTGTGGTGTGCTTTCCTACACAAAGTTGTCCCGTCGTCCAGGGTCGTGTTTGACTTCCTCTGTGTTAACATTCCAGTCTGTCCGAGTCTTAGCAGAGACTCACATCTCAGCGAACTCTCGAGACTCTTCATGCTTCTTTATGGTGCCATGCTGAGCCTGAGACCTGCAAGGGATACATGTGTCCCCCAGAGAGGTGTAAAATTCTAAGTCCTGAATATGCGGATGAGTGTTCGTGACTGTGGTTCTGAGGTTTTGTCCAGGTTAAGTCATGGTACCCCAATGACTTAGCCACTTCTTATCCAGTGGTGCTCTCCCAGTGTATGCAAGAGACCGGGTTGAGGGCCCTACTTTCGCCTGTCTTACGCGGACTTGAAGATAGGACAACCCATCTCCTGCCATTCCCTCCCCTTGGCTGTGGAGCATGTCAGCTGATCTCTTCTTACCTTCGGGTGACAAGTGAGTTGCCCTGTCCACATTCTCTGCTTCAGATTGACCTGGATGTGCTTTCTGTGAAAATTTCTAACTGGCACAATGAACAGGATGGAATTTGCCTTGTCCTACAAGACAGTCTCTTTGTCCCCAGCCTGTGCTCATGAGAGAAGTAGACTTGTATTAGCAGGCTTGCTTTCACACCTGCTGTGGACACAGGACAGCAGTGTGACCACACTGCATGTGCTGGAGTTAGATTGGCTTGGACTCAGGCCCTATTCTTCCATGAGCTTCCCTTATTAGACTGGACATATCACTCAACAGCCCTGAGTCCCAACTGTGTCTCACCTGGAAATTGGGTACAAGTTAAGCAGTTGGTGGGTGATCTTGGGATTAGCAGAGAATCCACAAGATGATTCAGGCAAAAAGCTTAATACAGACTTTGGCCCTTAGCTGAGGCCATCATTGCGCAGAGCACTTCCCATGGGAAGGTTGGCACCTGCCATCCTGTGGCTGGGTTGTGGATAGTTGTCTGTCTGATAGAACATGCACTTTTCACAATCCAGTACTTGTTGCCTGGTGTTCTCTTTAAATATATGTGCAGCTTTGAAGGGTAGCCCTGATGCATATCCACAAGGATCTCTGCATCTCTGAACCCGGGACGATGGCCCCACAGGCAGAACACCAAGCTTCAGGTCCTATTTGGGTAATGTTTCTTAAAGATGAGCTGTTTTTTCCTTCCAAGCTGAAGTCCCAGCACTGCTTATGACTCTTTGCTCTTGGTCACATCGATCTCTTCTGTGCCTCAGTTTCCTTATGTGAAGTGGGGCTTGAGGTGTCAACTTTTTTATTGCTACCATAATGAAGTGGTTCATTCCCCCTGCTCTGTGTTCAGGGCCTGGAACACAGTTATCAATTTGGAAGCAAGGGCTTCTGGGGGATTCGGTGAGAAATCTTATCTAGGGTTTTCTTACTTTCCAGTTTAGAGTTTTCTGTTTTCTTTACTCTTTTTTCCCTTTATTTTTTGGGGGAAGGAGGTAGAGGGGAGAAAAAAAGGGCCCTGCTGTGTAGCTCAGGCTGGCTTTATACTCGACATCCTCCAGTCTCAGTCTCCACAGGGCTGAAATTATACACATCCCACAATGCCCTGGCACACTCTTCATTTTAAAGGTGTCAGGGAAGGGCAGAGCCTTGATTCCTGGTGATATTTGTGTGTTCATGTTTGATGTATTAAATGAGCTGTGAAATGAAAGCCAGAAAGAGTGGGCTGAGGGAATTCCTGTTGGACCTGAGTTCAGATCCAGAAGCCATGTAACAAGCTGAGCATAGCCACATGTGTCTGCAACCCTAGTGCAGGGCTGGCTCGTCCATGAGTCCTGCCTCTCACGTGACAAGATCCAAGTTCAGTGAGAAACTCTGCTTCGAGGGAATAAGGCAGAGAATCAAAGGGAAGACACCCATTGCCCATCTCATGTCTTCACATGTGTGCATGAGAGTGCATTTCTCTCTACACACAAAAATGCACCACAACCGTATGCACAACACAAATGTGGAAGTGAGTGCAGTTTGTTTGCTGTGTGCTGACAGCTGGATATCTGTACCTTGTCTCAGACCATGCGAGGTCCAAATGTCAGACACTGCAGCAGCTTATCATCAGAGACTAAGCCATTTCCTCAGAACCTAGGAAATGGGGTGTTCAGGGTGCTGAACCTCCACTTTAGCCATCTCCCTGGGGATCCATTTCTCCCAGTATTAGAGCTGGTTTGATCTGCCTGGCAGTAAAAGGAACCTTGTAGTGGTGGAAAGCCTTCTAGGTGGTTAAGTGCCCAATTGACATGTCAGTCCAAGTCTTCATGTTCTTATCTTTGGATGGAAAACTCACATTTGCATAGATGGAAGGAGTTAGCTATAAATATTCATCACTGTTAACACCTTTTACCTCCTTTGAGAGGGTGATAGGTTGTTCCATCATGCCGGTGGTTGCCATGCATTCTTCAAAATAGGGTTGTTACATAACAGCCAAGGTGTAGAGAATGCCCCCTTCCACTTCTGCACGTCACATAATTTCTGCTGATAAAAGGTGAATATATAAAATCTTGCATTCTTACTGCCACGAGCCTTGGGCTATATAAAGAATCAAAATTGCCATTTTTTAATTTATAGTTTATACCATCTCAACATCTAAAATAAAAGGACACCATGAAAACATTGACAAGGGGGCTAAGAAATGGCTCAGTTGGTAAGGTGCTTGCTGCAGAAGAATGGAGGTGTGAATTCCATCCCCAGTACCCATATGAAAGCCGGGCACAACTGTAATCCCAGCAGGGAGAAGGCAGAGGCAAGAGGATCTATGGATTCTGACCAGCTAGGCTACTCAAGTCAGTGAGTTCCACATTGAGTGAGAGACCCTGCCTCAAAAAATAAGGTGGAGAGCAATTGAGGAAGACACGTGACATTAACTTCTGCTCTTTGCATATGTATGTGCCCACATATACATGAATGTGTTGCCCCTCCCCTCCAGAATCTCTCCCTGTTTCTCTTCCACATCTCCACATTTCCCGGTGGGTGCATGCACAAAACAAAAGGAAACACAATACAGTAGAAGGCATGGCATCCTTTTGAGGAAAGAAAAGGATCAAATCCAGTGAGTACCAGTCAGTAAAGGCAAGCATACAATTTAGGAAAACTTGGATCCGGCTGCAGACAGGCTTCAGAGTAGCTAACACCCAGCTATTGAGATCTCTAAAAATATCTAACACCCCTGTTTTCAAATATCATTTGAGAATGTAAAATAATAATTCACGGAAGGGGAACCAGGTCGCACACTGGGAATTGGGGTGAGTTATGTTTGCACAGGAAATGGGCCAGCCTAGACCCACCTCTTCTGCCCTCTCCAAGGCCCCCCGGGAGTGTCAGCAAGAAGGCCTGGGAGTCCCAGCAAGTGTTTTCTTGAGTGGTTTTGAGGCTGGCTGCCCTGTGTGAGTCCAGCCAGGTGGTGTGGGTGCCAGGTGACTCTGGCTGAGGGTTGCTGGGGCTGGAGTTCTCAGCACCAGCTTGTAGAACAGACCTTCTGATCTGGTTCATCTGGTGTAGAAATCCCAGGCTTCATCCTTGTCTCTCTGTGTCCTCAGTAGTTTGGCTTATGTGACATGTCTCTTCTGCGTGGACCCACTTCCTGAATGTGGCCATTGCTTGGGAATCCTCCTCACAGAAATCATGCTTGGGCCCCTGGAGTTTACAGAGGCGTGTGGGACTAGAAGAACTGGCCCTGTGCACCTTCATCCCATTCCCTGGCAAGGCGGTTTTCCCCTGCAAAGGACTGAGAGATAAATGCCAAATTCTCCCTTTCTTTTCCCTCCTCCCCCTCCCCCCTGCTCGCCCCCATCCCTGCCCTTGTCCCTCTCTTTAACCCCTCCAATTTCTATCACTATGGCTATCTCTGTCTCTGTCGTCTGTCTCTGTTTTATGGTAGTTCTGGGGATGGAATCCGGGGCCTCTACCTCTGAACTCCATCCCCAGCCCCAAGATGTCTTTGCTTTTTTTCCTCCTTGAATTTTCTAAATTCATGAAAGAATGTAATCATGAGGAGCTCTGCCCAGAACAGTTGAAAGAAACAGTCCAGCTTTTGAAGTCTGCCCCGTTGCCGCTGCCTTTACTGAGAATTAGCTGGGTGCCACATGTGTGTCTAAGAATTTGACATTATTCACTTAGAACACCTCTGAGGCTTCTACAAGTCCACTGTGAAGATGAGGAGACTGAGTCACAGTGAAGTGCAGTTCTCTGTGCATGTGTGCAAGTGTGGGGGTTCGAACCCACACCTGATTTGCTATGGTTCATAGCCACTGCTCAGCTGGTCTCGTCTGTCTGTGTTCCTCTTTGTTGATCTGCAGAGGTTTTATTTTAGCATGTGCGTGGCTGTTGATGTGAACTTCGGGAACTACTGGAATGCTTTGTCTATACCTTTTTCATGCATTTAAAGTTGTATATATTTTATTTGTTTGCTTGTTTGTTCTTACTGCTAACACAGGACGTATGGGGAGTGAAACTATGTCCTAGTATATTTAGGAACAAGCACATCCTCTGTCTCCAGTGGCTATGTCTGTTAGGACATTGCCTCCTCTTTCCATCTTCTGAGTTGTTTTCCTGTGATATGTTATTCTAATTAACCTCACATCTATAACCCTCATTTTATGTCGAGTTAGCCTCTGACCAGCCAACGATTGATTTGTTCCGCTCAATCTCCTGTGTGAAATAGTGGGGTTAGCTAGAGTGCCCTGCCCAGAGCACTGGTCCTCTACCTGGGGCGTTTTCGCAGCAAGCTGGGTCAGCGCATCCTCCTTGCACCTGAAAGCACTCACCGGGGAAGCTTTTTATTGATCACCATAAAGATGTGGCCACTTAGAGTTAATCTCAGTTACCTGAAGAAAACCTCTGGCTAGGAGAATTGTAGATTCATAAGCTGTGTGTCATGGACAGAATTAGTAAAATAGAAATCTGGGAGATGCATGAAGCCAGTAGCCAGGGACCACAGATGATCTGTTTACACTGGAAAGGCTTTAAGTGTCTATATTTCCTTGTTGACTTGGAGCAACATGTATATGTGTGTAGTATATATGCACGTGAATGTGCATGTGTGTGTACATACATGTATATAAGAGTGAGGAGTATTTCTCAGTCACTGTCTATTTCATTCACTGATTCGGGGTCTTTCAGTTGAATCCCCAGAGGTCACTGACGTGGCCAGGCTGGCTAGAAGGCCATTGTCTTTCCCTTCCAAGCACTGGATTGACTGGGGGTTGGGGAACCCCATGGCCACCTGGCATTTACATGGATTCTGGAGGTTTGAACTCCATTCCATATGCGTGGACAACAAACACTGTAACTACTAGCAATATCCTCAGTGCCATCGACCACTTTTAGCACATTTCTGTCTTCTCACACTCAGCCTCTCAGTTGTCAACTCACTTTGGCTGTGACTGGCTGGCTTAGGCAAGGGCATTGAATGGGCTTATAATTATAAAAAGTCAGACAGTAGCATAGTCTTCAAGAGTCTCTGGATCAGGGGGTGTTGCTAGGCCCCCATCCCAGTCTTGTGGCTACGCTCTGTTCACTGTTAATTTCCAGGGATGCTTTCTGGCTAAATCATGATACCTTTCCTGCATCTGTTATGGAAGAACTCCAACAGAGATAAATCTATTCTTTTACACTTATTTGTTGCATGAATGTATCAGTGTATTTGTGTGAGCACTCATGTCATGGCATGTCTGTGGAGGTCATAGAACAACCTGCAGAAGTTAACTCTCTTTCTGGAGACTGAACTCAGGGTAAAGCATCCTGCCAACACAAGAAGAATGTTGGGCTTTGTCAGTGCGAGACAACTTAGCTTGCTGTGATTTGTGTGGGGGCCAACTCTGAGTGGCAAATCTTATGTACCTTCCACTCTCTCATCTCTCATAGGAACTTCACCAAGCAGCTTAGGCTAGCTGGCAGGACAGCTCCAGAGATCTGCCTGTCTCTGCCTCCACGATTCTTAGGATTTCAAGTGTGTACCAACACACTTTTTCCATGGGTGTTAGGAATCAAACTCCGGTCATCATGCTTGCAAGGCAGTAAGGCAGTCTCTTTACCAGTGGAGCCTCCCCCCCCCCAAAGGTGACACACACACCCCGACACACCTGCCCACTGTGATTGGTTTTGTGTGTATCTGAAATGCTAGAGCTGGAGCAAGACTAAGACGGGTCGCCTGCCCCTCTGGACAGCAGCAGGTGGTGTTTGACTGTAACACAGTGGGTGATAGGTGCAAGAGTGCTGCCTCGGTCAGTAAGCAGGCTCTGTGTGGGTGTGGTGGCTTCTGTGATGTTTCTTGTGACATTGGCTGCCCAGTTTTTGGACATCTCAAGTAACTTTCTTACCTTGAAAAATACCGCAGAAATCTGAACACTTCCCTGTGCTCCAGAGGTTGGAGTCCTCACACTGCTGTCACCTCCTTCTTCATACTTCTGCCTGGGGTGTCCATCTCCTATCTGTCACCACAGGTGTCCTAAGGCCAGCTATTTGATTTCAAAATTCCCCTGCAAGGTCAGAAGAAAAGGTTCTGGTGGGCTGTATCTGTGAGGTTGAGGAGGATGTTTTCAGCAGAGTGGTTGGCTTCATGTCAGGAAGGAGACTCCATGGGGACTGAGAAGAAGATGAGTGTCAATGTGTATCTGAGCAGAATATCCATGTTGGTGGAGTCTTCAGGATTAAGCCAGTAGCACTCCCAGACTTGCAGTGAATTTCCCAGAAAAGCTGACTTATATGTTGGTTAATGTGTGTCTTTTATAAACAATTGATTTACTTTTATTTTATGTGTGTATGTTTGCCTGCATGTATGTATATGCATCACATGCATGTCTGCTTCCTGAGGAGGCCAGAAGAGGGTGTCAGATCCTGGAGTTACAGGTGGCTATGAGCCACTGAATGTAGGTATTGGGAACTGAACTGGCCTTGTTTGCAGGAGCAGCAAGCTCTTTTAACCACTGAACCATTTCTCCAGCCCTGAGCATGCACACATCTCTTAAGTCTTACTAGCTGTATAAATATTGAGAATGAGAAGCTGATTTTGAAGAAGTTTATGGACATCAATGGCATGTATTCTGTTTCATCAGCCTCTAAGTACACGGTAAGTGAGGAGAAAACTTGCTGTGTGCATTTTTGGTGAATTAAATTGCAGAATTAATTCTTAGTGTCACTCTCCTAAGAATTTCCAGTGCTGAATGATGTTTATGCAACAAGCATTCTTGGATGTAAATAAAATCTTCTGGACTGAGTTTCCTCATCTGGTATCCAATGAGAACCTTCCCAGGTGTTCAGATTGATAAGGGCCATGATGTTTTGATGTTGTTGTTATTGTTGTTTTTCTATTTTGATGTTTTGAAACAGGATCTCACTAGGTGACTCAGCCTGGCTTCTAACTCTCAGTCCTCCTGGCTCAGACTCTAGTGTGTTAGGATTGCAGATCTGTACCACCACACCGCATCCAGACAGATCTGTACCACCACACCACATCCAGACAGATCTGTACCACCACACCACATCCAGACAGATCTGTACCACCACACCACATCCAGAGTGGCATATCAACACCTTTAGCCACAGAGAATGCACTGCAGTTGGTGCCTGTGTGTTTCCTACTCATTCCTATCAGAGGGCATGGATGAGTTTAAACCCTATCAGTTGTCAAAGGCTTAAAAATTAATTTAGTTATATGTCTATTTAACTAGATGATTCAAAACATCTTTTTCCATATGCCCTGGGTAGAACTTATTTTTTATTTGCACATGTTCCTTGCATTCTAAAAATTGAACCTATTAAAGATGGTGAGATTTAGCAAAGAACTCTTAACTCTACATGCTTTTAAGGCGTTGCTGAATTAATAATTTTCATGTCTCTCATATCTTCTCCTTGGCCCAGGATCCATCCCCCTATCTGTATCTGTGCAAATGACTTGATTAATTAGGCAGTCTGTTAATTCTGATTACCAAGTTATAACAGATCAGTGTCCAAGCATCGCTGTGCAATTTGGATTAAAAAGCTCTTTATATTATCAAAATAAAATTTACATTTACAGATAACCATGTTGAAATATGTTACCTTAAAACAATGCATCTCCCAAGGGAGAAAATTTAAAGGATAAAAAATGATTTCATCCTCCCCAAGTTATCATTATTTTTTTTATTGTGACATTCGTCAGATTGTCTTTCACGAGGAATATCCTTAAAAGGATGGAATTTTCTTTTTAGGTCTGGAAATTATAGCCAGGGTAGCCCGCCTGTGATCCAAGCATGATGGATGCATTGTGTTTTCACTTCCAAGTAATTTAGTACCATTGCACGTGCTTATATGCCAGTTCTGACCACGGTGGCCTCTGATATTGGAGTCACTTGTGGAAGTGAACTTTGGCAGCTTGTGGGGGAGGAGGGAGTTTCATCAAGCCTGGCTCTCCTTCGCAGCTGAAGGCATCGTTGGTTATTAAAGACCACCAGGCCACGTCGTCCTTCTCCCCCTTTGCTAATGGCTTATTGCTAAGAACAGTCCAGCATCACACAGAGTCATGCTTCCTCCCTCTCCTGCTCTGTGTCCTTGTGGGCCTTTCTTGGTCCATACCAGTGTGGTAGAAAATGAGCAGGTAAGGGCTATGGAGAGGTTTCTTCAGTGGGACAGAGCACTTGCTACACAAGCGTGGGGACCTGAGTTCAAAGTCCAGGACCAATGGAAAAAAGATGGCCATGGATGCATGCACCTTTGGCCCCAGAATTGGGGGCGGCAGTGGGGCGTTGACCAAAGAATCCCCAGAGCAGGCTGGTCAGGCAGCTTTGCACAAGAAAGATGAACTCAGTGGAAGATGGTGGGTGTCTTAAGGGAATAAGACAGGGGCGTGCAAAATCCCCAAGATGGTAGCTCGTGTCTCTGCTCATGCATTCCTCTCCCACACACATATGTACACATACCCTCCACACACACGCATACACACATTAAAGTGAGCGGGTAAGTCAACACAAAAATGAGTTTGCATGTCCTATGAATCCCAAAGTTTGTGTTTCTAATTGCCAACTTCTGGTAACATCTGCAGCAGTGACCATCACTGCTTGTGTGT
>CABHPQ010153736.1:37136-48486 GCA_902168405.1 Peromyscus aztecus
TCACCTTGTACACTCAGGCACACAAGCAACACATGATTTGTATGCACACACTCATAGTGTTTGCTGTCTCAGAGGTGCACAGACTGCTGGGTGGAAAAGTTTCAACACCAGTGGACTCCCCGTCCCAGCTTCCTAAGCCGCATCTGAAGCTGCACAGCTGCTGCGGCAGGGGCTGGAGTAAGTGGAGATGATGGGTTTAATATGTACCCATTCTACGAGTTTACCAAACTCTAGCTTTATAGGAATTACTATATTCAGCTTCTGGGGGAAGTGGAGAAATGGAATGGAGAAAATTATATGTGTATGTGTGTGTGCATGTGCGTGTGCGTGTGCGTGTGCGTGTGCGTGTGTGTGTGTGTGTGTGTGTGTGTGTGTTTGAGAGAGAATGTGGGGGGAGGTAGAGAACATTGGCAGATGTGTGTGGAAGCCAGAGATCAGCGTGAGGTGTTTTCCTCAAATATCACCCATTGTGGTTTTTTGAGACAGGGTTTCTCAATGCCTTGTACCTTGCCAACTAGTCTTGGTTGACTCGTCAGTTAGTTCCAGAGCTCTGTCTTCTTTGTATTACTGGGATTAGAACTACATACACGGTGACTAGCGTGTGTGTGTGTGTGTGTGTGTGTGTGTGTGTGTTGAAACGTGGGTTCTGAGGCTCCTCCCCAGGTCCTTGTTTTTGCAGAGCAAGCACTTTACCAACTGAGCCGTCTCCTCAGCTGAGAAAACGCTGCGTATGTTTACTGAACCTGGTGTACTGTTGATTGCTCTTATTGACCTGACCATAGCCAGAGGCAGTAAGCCTTAGTTCCTTCCCGGGTTTCCCTCCTTCAGTAGCACCCAGTACCTCCTCTTTGATCTAGAAGACTAGTCTCATATTGAAGGCAGATGCAGAAGGCTGTTTAAGTCAGACTAGCATTTGGGGGTTCTGTGAATCCGATTAGTTTTCTTAATTAGGAACATTTGACATTTGTCATAGGTGACTCTTATTTTGAAGAGGTGGTTGCTGGCTGTTCAAAGGTGAAGGGAGGCTTGGGCTCTCATTTGGCAGCTTGAGTGACAGCATGATACTTGAGTTTCCTGCTAGCTTCTCTCTCTTCTAAAGAAGGAACCAAATAAGGGATTAAAAAAAAAAACATTCTTGATTATATTAATTCTCTAGTCATTCTCAAAGAGACATTTTGACACAGAGATGTTATCTGGGACATTTATAGGTCATTTTCAATCAGAACTTTAATTTATGTTATTTTATGTAACTAATTTTTTTTTGTGTTTCTGCCATTTGAATCCTGGGCCTCATACTTCCCGGGCTCTCTATTAAAGATCCATATCCCCATTGTTGAGTTTATTGTTGTTTGCTTTTCATTTTACCCCTGAGACAGAATCTCCTTGTCAGTAGCCCAGGCTGGCCTTGAACCTTTGATCCTCCTGTGTTAGCTAACAGTGTGCCTGGATTAAAGGCATGTGCCACCACACCCATCTGAAATTTTAATTTTAATTTGTATGTGTATATGTGTGTGTTTGTGTAGGTGTACATGCACATGCAGGTGTGTGTTCATGTGCATGCAGGTGTGTATACTTGTGCATTCAGGCATCTATACATGTGTATGCAGGTGTATATACATGTGGAAATCAGATGTTTACATGGGTTGTCTTCCTTCATCACTCCCTACTTTCTTTCTTATTAATTTTTAAAGTTTTGTGTGTCTGTGCGTTTGTGTAGGTGTGAGTGCACAGGGCCATGGCACACGTGAAGAGGTCAGATGACAATTTTGAGCGTTCATCTTCTCACCCTCTACCCTGAGATGGGGGTCTCTCTGCTTCACTGCTGTGTATGCTAGGCTAACCGGCCTGTGAGCTTCGGGCCATTCTCCAGTCTGCCTCCCATCTCCCTACAGGGGCACACGGGGATTACAGATGCGGGCGCCCCTGCATCTGGCTTCTTTGTGAGCATCCAGACTCAGGGAGTCAGTCTTCAGTGTCAAGCACTTTCCTAGTGAGCTCTGCCCCCCTCCCACCTTAGTTTTTAAGGTAGCATCTTTTACTAAACCCCCAACTCACTGAATCAGCTGTACCTGCAGGCCAGTGGGCCCCAGGGATCCCTTTACAGATGTGTGTTGTCATGCTAGGCTTTTTTCCATGGCTGCTGGCGATCTGAACCCACCCCAGGTCCTTCTGCTTTCAGGACAAACACTTTACTATCTCCACAATCCAAATTAAGTATTTTTGATATGTTATATTGGTTTTCCACATTACATAAAAGTCTTAATAATAGGACAAAAGAACCATCTAGAAGCAACTGCCTAAGGGATGAGATTAGAAGTGTAATCAACTTGGATTTTAAACACCCTTAGATATAGAACCCCCCCCCACCCACCAACCCACACCTCAGGGGTCCCTAAAAAACCTCAAGGGCAGCATGAAGGAGCTTTCTGGATTAAGTGCCTTCTTAATGAATACAGCAGTGGAGAGAAGCAGGCAGACTCCTTGCAAGACTGGATACTATTACTGTGTGGCTTTATTAATTGGATTTATTCCTTTAAAATGACCCATGGATGAAAACAACCACCTCTTCTGTGGTCATGGTGAGCAGATGTTTACCGTAATTCTCTGCCCAGTGGGGAGAAAAAAAAAAAAATAGTCTCTTCGACCCAACACAAACAGCCACGTTGGCCTGGCTCGGTCAGAACCTTGGCATTTGGGTCTTACTTTATATATCACGGCTCCAGTTCCACAGGCCTTCCAAGTGGGAGGCTTAGCTCACCAGCTTCCACATCTGCAGGAGAAGCTTGCTCACAGAGATCTATTATGTGAAGGCTTCATTCTCACACTGTTCTTGACCTTGGCCCTTCCTCATTGAAACCAATATCCCATGTGCAGGCCTCTGTTTCTCGTGCCTCTTCCTGTGAGTCCCTCCTTCTCTCTTGCCAGCTTTTGCCTTGGTCTCTGGCTATGCTGTGGGGGGTTTTGGTTATAGAAGTCAGCTCCAGGTTTGCCTTCTCTATGGGAGAGCCTGATTTCTTCTGGCACTCTGTGAAATAAAAGCCGTCTCTTTTATTCCTAGTTTGAGTTTGCAGACCTTTCTTTCTGCATGTGGGCTTGCTTGACTGCCTTGCTTCTGCATTTTGCCAGTTCCGGTCTTTTTTTCTGAGCACTAAGTGATTGTGAACTGGTGGCGTCTCTGCCCACACCTGCCCCCTCATGGCTCTGTGCACAGCGCCTCCTCCACACGGCCCTGGATTTCTCTGTGGAAGAATGCTGCGTGCTTGCGGGCAGGGCGGAAAGGAAACACAACAGCAGAATTTTGCTTTTCTTGGGAAACTCCTCCCTTGGAATGGGGGACTCTGGGTGGCTCTTCTTATTTTGTTTCCGTCGCCAAAATAAGCAGGGATCTTGAATAACACCAGCATAGGAAAAAAGAAGTAATTTTAAGATGAAGGGGAACATATGTTCATGTTGAGAGAAAGAGTTAGAAGTGGACACTAGCTGTGGTTCACTAAAAGTAGTCATGTCTTCCTTTTAATGCTGACCAAGTTTTGATTGATTTTATAATCTAAGTTGTGTCCCCACGTCCCCAAGTCTCTTCTTTGATTCTGTTGTAAGCTAATCTTGAGTTTAGTAAATCAAGGCGTACAGGAAATGAACTGATGCATGGAATAGAAAATGGAGTTCTGGGTTTGTTCCATTTGTTCTCTGTGGTCTAGGTTGTATCTATCTTACTTTTCTCATCGCTGTGACAAAGATCTGGTAGAAATAACTTAAGGGACAAGAGGAGTTTGTTGGGTCATGGTTCGGAGAATACAGTCCATCATGTAGGGAAGGCATGCCAACCGGAACAACCTGGGCCGTAGCCTGTGGATGATGATAGCCTGTGGTAGCTGGTCATGCAGCGTAAGTGGCAATGGGGGAGCTGGAATGGAAGGAGGGCTGATCATATCCCTCAAAGACCCCCAACCACTGACCTACCTCTCCTCCCATGCCTCCCACCCCTACATTCCCCAGGCTTCCAAAACAGCCCACAAAATGGGGACTGAGCGTTTAAACTCCTGAGTCCCAGGGGGTGGGGTGTTCTCTAGCTATGCCGTTTGACATGAGATGACTGCACTAGGCTGCACTCGGCTGAAATTGTCCAAATAGGGTTCTTATTTGATCTTACTTGAAGAGAGTGGAAGAAAGTCTGAGTGTTGAAATGAACCAACGACGTCCGCTCTAGCTGTTTGCCTGATTAGTGGATGTATTAGCTGGTCCTTTCATCTGAGTCCAGAAAATGCCTGTTTGTGAAAACAGAGCAGACACTTGAGTTTTTCAGACAGGCTGTGGGTGGCGGGTCTTGAAAACTCTGCTAATTTGCAAAATGGGGAAAAAATGTAGGAAAAATAAAAGAGAACGAAGTTCTTAAAGGATTCTCATTCACCCATTACATTCAGAGCAGAGGAGAAGCTCACCAGAGAACCCCTTCCTTTCTGTAAGTGAAGTGCCTGGGTCCTTAAAATCTAGTTGTTGTGAAAGGAGAAGCCCTGGAGCATTGGTGTATGTCTACAGTGTCAAAGCCAGAGGGGCTTTAAGGGCACTTGCAAGTACAGTTAGCTCGGTTGTGTCTGGATTCATATGTGTAGTTGTGTAGTTTTGCTTGTTGGAGACATACTCAGTGTAGCTCTGTCTGCCCTTGAACTCATGTACCTCCGCCTCTGCCTCTCACAGGCCTGTGCTAGGGTGCCCATAGCTTGTGGATCTAGTTCTTTTTTTTTTTTTTTTTTAGCTGAGACAGTGAGAAAGATGGCTTATTGTACATGAGTTTCCCTTGGCCACAAGTGAGAACAGAACTAGTCCGGAACGCCATAGGCCCAGGGCAGAGGGCCAGTGGGACTGTTTTAGTTGAAATGAAAGCAGTCAAAGTCTCTCAGGTGGTCTCTGTGAGCCGATGGGGACGTTCCAGGTCCATTGAGACTTATAGCCATAGTAGCACTCAGTCCAACAACTTGTACCGGCGTCACGGCCTTCAGCACCCCTCACTTCTGCCCCTTCAGCCTCGCGGGTGCACAAGCCTGGTCTCCTTGGGCTTCTGCCTCACCTTTCTCCTCTTGGGCTTCAGCCTGCACATTCACTTCTTCCTCCGCGTCGCTCTCATGGCGCAGGAGTTTCAAGGAAGATGGCGCTAAGGCCGAGAAAGAGTGTATCTAGTTCTTTCCTGCATGTGCAGAAGGGTACATATGGATGCCTACTGAAAAGCCATGAAAAAACTCAGCTCTTTAATAACCTTCTTTTCTTTGAGTTTTGACACAGTAGATTTAGTAACTGGTAGGGTGGGTCCCAGTGTATATTCAGTCTGTTCAATTACAAAATAAACCTAGCCAGGCGGCGGTGGTGGCGCACGCCTTTAATCCCAGAACTTGGGAGGCAGAGCCAGGTGGATCTCTGTGAGTTCGAGGCCAGCCTGGTCTACAGAGCGAGGTCCAGGACAGGCAGCAAAAGTACACAGAGAAACTCTGTCTCAAAAAACAGAACAAAACAGAAAAAAAAAATAAATAAATGAAATAAACCCAAGGCTTAAGTACTCTGAGTAGGGAAAAAAAATAACCACAAGAGTACCTAGCTATCCTCTCCTCAAGGAGCCATGTCCCAGCTCACAAAACTGTCGGAGAGCCAGTCTGTGCACAAGAGTATAGGGCCCTCTTTTTAGCCCCTAACGGTGCCCTGTGCTGCGCTTTTTTTTTTTTCTTTTTTCCTGCGTAGTTATTCAAACGCTTGGTGGTGTAGATACCATCCCTGTGTCAGTGAAAAGTAGGCAAGGCCTGGGGGATGCTGGCAGGGCCACACTGGAAATCCTCAGGCGTCTTGTTTAATGATTCTAGTGTGCCTGTTTATCAAGTCCTTACACTATGACAGCTCAACCAATAAGCAGCATTCTAACACCGCCTTTTTGAGTCCCTCACAGATGAGGCAGCCACACTCGCTGCTTTCACGGTGCAGATGAGCACACTGAGGCTTGGGAAGGTTAGCTGTATTAAACTGCCTGGGGCTTACAGAAATAGTAAATGAAACTGAGCAGGGGCAGTCTGTCATCAGGCAGTTACAAGTTATGAGTTGGGACCAGTTCCCAGGTTCCCGCGCTGTGTACAGCTGTGTAAGAGGGCTGCCTTGGGGGGAACAGGGCCCAGGGCAAATAGATATTCGTGCTCCTTCTTGTCTAGAATTATTTTGGAATTCAGAATTTTAAAGACACACTTCATGCTCAAATCGAAGCTTGTTTGTTCTTTAAAATTCTTGTTTGTTTGTTTCTGTTTTGCCATTTTGATTCCTTAACCAGTAAGAATATGGGCAATGCTCTGTGTAGACTCCCAGGATTCCCTGTGGTCTCCACAATCAAGGCTCTCCTCTTGGTGTTCCCTCTCCACCTTTCTTTTCACCCACTCTGATCTTGATAGAAGAGGTGATGCTGCTTGTTATTTGTTATGGGGTCATTAATTCATGCTTCATGAGAAGAGATGTGTTCAGGGGAGTATTCTGAGGAATGCACTTTCGTTGTATTCATCTGTATGTTAGAAAGGAGCTTAGACTGCAGGCCTTACAGCACGGTAATTATTATAAGTTCCCCAAACTTACATTCTTGAGTCTAGGAATTGCTATTCAAAAGCACTGGATTCAAACTTGGGTGTGGGGGGGTATGTTTCTAAAGCTGTGTCTTCTGCTAACTTGTGATCATAATTTCTTTATTTAAGGAATCTTTGATAAGAAGTTCACATTCTGCCAGAAGCTCCCATGGATGCATAATTTTGAGATAAGATCACTTCAAACTTGTATCTTTACTGAGTAAATATGGTTGCCAGAGATGTGCTGAGTCTTGAGATTTCTCACAGGGCAGTGGTGGTGCATGCCTATAATCCCACCTCTCGGGGGCAGAGACAGGCAGATCTCCTTGAGTTTGAGGCCAGCCTGGTCTACAGAGTGAGTTCCATGATAGGCTCCAAAACTACACAGAGAAACTCTGTCTCAAAAAAACCAAAAAGAAAAAAAAGAAGAAAACAACAAAAAAAGAAGTTCACATTCTGCCAGAAGCTCCCATGGATGCATAATTTTGAGATAAGATCACTTCAAACTTGTGTCTTTACTGAGTAAATATAGTTGCAGAGATGTTGCTGAGTCTTCGGTTACTCCGAAGGTTAGAGAGCAGCCCCCAGGACGTGCTGGTGGCTTTGGTAACTGCCCACTGCAAGCAAGACTTGGTGATGTCGTCTTTTTCTGTGTTTGTGTGTCCAACGACCAGTTTCCCTCCGAACACACCTTTCCTCAAGTCTCACGAACTTCGGTATATTTTCTGTTTGGGTCATCTCAAGATGTTTTCTACTCTCCCTTTGCCAGTTTTCTTTTTATCCTTTGGTAATTTGGCAGTGTGCTGTTCGATTTTCCTTGTGTTTGTGAGTCTGTCTAATTTCTTTCCTGATTTCTGATTATATCCCATTACAATCGAAGGACTTAATTGTCTACTTATGGAGTTCCATTTTTTACTTAGCATACAGCCCCTCCTGAGGAGGGTCGTTGAGATAAATGTGTCTTCTTTCGTTAGGGGAAGTTTCCTGTGGCTGGCTGGCTGGTCTGGCTCCTTCTTAGCACTGTTTCTGCCTTCCATCTTTTTATTTACCTCTGCCTCGTTGTCTTCGCTTAGGATAATTGGGGTAGTGACTCTGACAGCCATCATGTAGCCCCTTCTTGATTCAGGTTCATCCATTTTTGCTTCTTGTTCTCCGAGCCTCTGTTCTTAAGGGTAGACTTTCTTGAGATGTTGGAAATAAAGCATACCTATTATGCAGCCCATTCTTAGGATTCATTCAGATTTTTGTTTTAGACATGTGATCAAACCTAACAGTAGAACTGTAGGACTATCATGGGGCAGCTCTCTAACACTGGGGGAAATACACCCCCTTTGTAGGTAAGCAGAAATGAAGGGTTGGTAGCTTATTTAGCCAGGGTATTATTTTGTTATTGTAGGCAGCTGGTGAGGTCCAATTGAGGCCACATCAACATTATCTTCAGTGGCAGATGACCGGGCTCCGATTTACCCAGATCCGTCTTTCATCTCCACTGTTCCAGAGCTCTGCATAGACTTGGCCTAACTCAATACAAACATATTCCATGGGAAAAATATGCTTTTGATGTTTTAGCAAATAAAGATAAAATGCAATTTTCTCACTACTGAATCTGTGACTCTACAGCCCTCTTTGTGTGCTGGCCACGTGGCAAAGTCCAGGTGCAACTGTCATACAGAAATTGCTTTTCACCCAAAACACAGAAATGTGAAATAAACCAATTTGGGCACAAGTTGTGTATGCTAGATTTACTTAGTATCTGCCGAACATCTCCCTGCATTCGTTGTATTAGGACTAATCAAAGAGTTAGAAGAGCCTGGTTTCTGTGCATAAACATAGGTAGAGTCCATGTAGATGGCCCTTCTGCTGATGGATTACTTTTGCTAACATTGCTGGAGCCAAATATGTCTTATTCCCATTACAGTAGCATTGTGTATTTATTTTAGATCCGTGTCAGTGGGAAGATGGAGTGGAGCTGATGTGAACACACGTGTGCACATAGAAGTTATTTCTCACTGAAAGGGTTGTGTTCAGACAGACTCATGTAGCTCAGACTGGCCTTGAACTCACTATGTAACTGAGGATTACTTGGAATGTCTCCTTTTACTTCCACCTTCCAAGTGCTGGGATTACAGGCGTAATGCCTGTAACCCACACACCTAGTTGTTTGACAAGTTTTAAGTACTTATTTATCTTTGATATTAAATATCTTTGTATCTGTCTTACTATCACAAACCCTATTTTGATGTTTACTAATGGGTAGGGTTGGCTGTGATAAATTCACTTTGAATAAAACGGGATTTTTCGGAAGAATATATTTATGTGTTAAAACTGATTCAGTAATAGATCTGAATGGTCTGTAGAGTTGGACTTTGGTAGAAGATAAGCGGTACCCTATCTTAACTTGCTTGGAGCATGAACCGATTGTCCTTATCACTCATGTTTCAGAGTGCGACCTCTCTACCTGCTTGAGTTTGCCAACAGCTGTCAGCTAACTGCTCCAGCCCCAGACAGCTACTGGAGTTCCTGGTTCACAAATAGGAAGTAAACAGAAAATCTTGCTAATTTGAGCCCAGTGGGAACCTTTACACTGTAATGAGGGACTAATTTTGAAAGCACAGAGACATCTTACAGAATGAGAGCCAAATTTTTAAATGATCTGAGAGAACTAATTGAGAATGGTACTTAAGAAGAGTGAGACGCTTAACACATGGAAGAATTGCAACCGGAGAGGCGAGTCCTCCAGGAGCCTGAATAATTATGCCATCTTAGTTAAGTTCCTGCGGATGCTGATGTGAGCGTGGGAATGATAATGCACCTTAGAAGACAGGTTTGTGGTTGAAATGCTCCTGATAGATTCTGACAAATTAAACAGTGGTGAAAATGCTTGGAAGTTCTCCAGGCCCTCAGCGTTATTGATGTCCGTGAACTAGGAATGGACGGTTAATTTGCGGCCCTTATCATCCTTAGGATGCTCCTGTTGTAAATGTAGCCGTGTGCAGACCAGCTCAGCGGGATGCAGTTTTTGTTGTCAGCTACCTTTGACATCATAATAGATTTTAGTTGCCAAATCTTTCTCCATAGAATCAAATGGAAAAGAGAGCCATACAGGATATCTGGACCAGAGAAAGGCATGAGTAAACATAAACAGACATTCTGACATGGAAAGGCTCTCACTGGGGTGAAGGAATTTGATGGGGTTCACTTTTCTTTTTCTTCTTGCTGTCTCCTGGCACCCTGTTCCAGGTGAACATCTTTTATTCTGACTAAGAGCTCAGATGCTGTTGGTTATGTGTTTCCTCATTGGGGGTACAAGTTTTCTAAACCCAACTGGTGATGTACCACCTGTTGCCCTGATCTTGAGGTTCTATGGCTCAAGATCATGATTGTTTGTTTGTTTTTCTTTTTGCTTTTCTTTATTTGTATTTTAAGCATCAATTTCATTACTTGAAAAAAATGACTGTCTCTCAAGATTATTGAAAACTTGGTTGGAAAGAGATTTCAGGTAGTTAGAGATATTTCTTCTATTCATTTGTTTGTTTGTTGCTAGTTTAGTCAAACTTCATTTTGCCACTTCTGTGACCCAAACTATTGTTCACCTGACAACTGATGAGCACTTGCTCTTTACCCATTTGTTTCCCAAGATTTTCATTCTTGTCCTCTAAATTACTTGGGAGGCTGGAGAGATGGTGCAGTGGTTAAGAGCACTGGCTACTCTTCCAGAGGACCTGGGTTCAGTTCCCAGCACTTACATGATAGCTCATAACGTTCTGTAACTTCAGTCCTGGGAGACTCAGCACCCTCTTCTGGCCTCTGTGGGCACTGTATGCCATATGATACATAGATACACGTGCAAACAAAGCACCCATACACACAAAATAAAAATCAGTCTCCAAGTTACTTCTTTTTGTGTGTTTGCTGATACATGTATCTTGGGCGTCTATGGAGTGAGAGGATAACCCTGGGTGTCCTTCCTGAGGAATGTTATCCACCTTGTCTTTGGAGACAGGGTCTCTCATTGGAATGGAGGCTCACAATTGGACCAAGCTGGCTGACCAAGGAACTCCAAGGACCTGCCTGTCTCCCTTCCCTAGTGCTGGCTTTATATGCACGTCACCAGCTCCAACTTTTTTTTAATGTGGGCATTGGGGATCAAACTTGGGTTCTCGTGCATTCACAGCAAGCACTTTGTAGACTGAAACATCTCTCCAGCTCCCCAAATTGCCTCCTCTAAAATGACTTCTTTTCATATAACACATATTTTGGCAGCTCTCACTTTGATGTGTGTGGCCATCTAGCTTCTACTCTCTCTAATGCCATTTACCCCATTTAGAAATAATTTGCCACCCCACCACACTAACTTTTATCTTTCCTTTTCACACACCTGCCTGGAGTCGCTACCGAGGCAGATCTTTGAGTGCATTCACTGTGAGCTCAGCCGTAGCACAGAGGTGAGAAGAGGTTGATGTCAGGATGGACAGTAGAGGAAGGAGAGCTGCCTGCTGGTGGTCCTTGTGTCCCTTACATGCCATATTTGTCCCCGTGGCAGACCTTCTGTTGCTGCCTTGTGCTGGGGCCATATCTGCTCCCGATATCTAATAAATGTTGGCTGGTAATTGAGATGACGGGTTATCAGCTCTTCTACAGTGAGAAAGGGCTTATTAACCTCTGCTCAGCACAACTCTATCGTCCTGGGGATGCAGGTGTCACGGTTGCATGCAGCAGCATCTTGAAATCATGCCTGTTGGACTACTTGGAGTTCCGGGTCTGTA
>CABHPQ010153737.1:0-31405 GCA_902168405.1 Peromyscus aztecus
GAGGAAGTGTCTGAAAGGAGGGAGGGAAAGGGAACAAGAGAGGGTAATGAAATACATGTAACATAAAGGCAGAAGAGGGAACCGTCTGGGGAAGGAAGGGGGTGGGGTGAGGAGGCCAGTGGGAGTGAATAGGAACTAAGTGTGATAAGTGTGACTGAAGATGTCATAATGAACCCACTTCTTTACATTAACTATTTTTTTAGAAGAAATATGGGCCACAGAAATGGCTCTGTTGGTAAAAGGCATGCTCTAGCTTAAGTTCAGGGCCCCAGACCCACCTACAAGCCTTGATGTGCATGACTCTAACCTCAGTGCTGGAGGGGCAGGGACAGCCATGTTCCTAGAACTCACTGGCTGGCCAGTTTAGTTCAGCGGCTGAGTTCCAGGGTCAGTGGAAGATCTCAAGACATAAGGTGGAAGCCAGGCATGGTGGTGCGTACCTTTAATCTCAGCTCTCAGGAGGCAGAGGCAGGTGGATCTCTGTGAGTTCCAGGCCAGCCTGGGCTACAATAGTGAGACCCCATTCCCGGGGGTTGGGATAAGGTAGAGAGTGACAGAGGCAGACATTTGACATCGATTTTGAGTGTCCATTCACATACACACATGGGAGAAGAAATACACTTGGTGTCCCCATTCCTAACCTCGGGAGATACATGAAATATGAAAACAGCATGCTCTGGGTGCCCTGGAGACCCTCTCAGCGAGTGTCCCACCATCTCTCTGAGCGCCTCCAGCTTCTTCCAGTCTCAGCTAGATAAGGGAACAATCCCAACTCCTAACTCTCAAGGTGCTTCACCTCGCCTTCTGCTCCCCCTGTCTGCAGTCCAGTTGGTCTGTCTCTCCGTTTGTCAGTCCTCACTTACCTTGGTCCCTTCTTCCTGGGACATCTCGGCCACCTAAGCATCTGTCACTCAGTCTCATCGGGAGTGCCAATCCTACACATTCCCACAGTGGCTTCTGGACAATGATCCTGCCCATGTGGGGCTGGCATCCCTGAGCACTTGCTCTGTCCCTGGCACAGCCGTAAGCACTTCACACATAGAGATGTGACCCTCAAGAGTCCCCATGAGTCCTAATTCTTAGTGTCTAGACCATGTAGGGCCTGGGAGACCGAGGCTCTGCTTACATGCTGATTTCCCAAGCCCTACTCCTTTGAGTGTCCCCCTAGTTTTAGCCCTGTCTGGGTACAACCTATATTATTTTTCTTTACCTTAACTCAGCACTTCCCTTTCAACAGTCCCTCTGAAGGAGACTATGTAAGGAAGCGCCACACACAGCCAGCTGGTCAGTCCCACCAGAGGCGACTGGAAGACATGGGGCCCATGGGACCCTTTGTGGCTAGGAGCGTGTGTTATCTCCTGAAGCCCAGCCTGTTCTGCTCTCTTAGCTCTAGAGGGATCTGAACCAAGGCTGAGAGGTGTTACAGACACGAGCACCCAAACAGACCTTCTCCTGAGCGGAACTGACAGAAATAGACTCTGAAAGAATCAAGAAGAGAATAAACCGTTCACCACGCAAGTCAGAGTCATTTCACACCCCATGTGTCCATAAGCCCTGCCACTGGTCATCAGCTCTCGGGAGTATGTATGTCACAGTCGGGGAGTCAGCATCGGGGTATGCCCAAGGTCCCTGCCAGGACCACTGCCACCCTCAGCCTCCTCTGGTCCCAGGGAGGACTTCCGGTGTCCACACTGTAGATCCAGTATCTGGTGGCTACCTAAGGCCTCTTAGGCATCATTGATTTACACCCGGGCAATTCTGTCCCTAAAGACTTCAGAGACAGAAAGCCTCAAGACCTCAAACCCTCCTTTGCTAGACAGTCCTGTGATTCTCAACTAAATGGCTCTTGCTGACATTTAAGAATCAAACCACCACTGGGGGACAAGTCACAAGGCCTTTTAAAACAACACTTGACCAGCATCATTATTACAAAGGGCACTTCTAGCTCAGGCTCCTGGGCTCCAGAGTGTGTCACTGGTCAGATCCTCCAGAGTATGACATCTTTATGTCCTCCCAGAAGGAGGGGGCGGGGGGGGGGGCAGGACCAGGCAGCTGGACCACAGTCACTGGATCCCACCTGTCTGTTTCCATGACAAAAGCAGTCCCTTCGGGGGCCCTAGGGTGGTACACAGCCAGCAGAATGTGGATGTTGGAGGAGAAATTCATTCTGTGCCTTGTTTGCTCGTTTCAATCAATGTCTGGAAGTATCTGCTTGGGAATCTCTGTCTCCAGATATTGGTCAAATATTTGAATGGGGAGCAGCTAGTTAATTGCCTTAGGCAGAGCACTTGACAGCGAGGGAGATAAAGAAGGGAAAGGGGGTCTGGGAGGAAGCCTGGGGGTAGAGCTCAGATTCCCACAAGGGAATAAGGGAGGGGGTGGAGGACAGGGGGGTAGGCGTGTTTGGGGAAGAGCTGTGCAGGGTAGGGAGCTGGGGACAGTACCCAGAGCCCGCCTGCTGGCTTCAAAGCCAGTTCTACTCCTCATCCTGTGACCTTGGGCCACCTGGACTCAGTGTCTCCATCCGGAAATGGGTATAATATTCACAACGACATCTCATGGGGGTCTGGAGGACACAAAGGTCACGCTGTGAACTTTAGACTTGTTCTCAAGCACCCGTGAGGTGTTAACTATTGTTCCCCACGTCACTACCCTTAGTTCACTAGAAGATTTCCCAATGTGAGTCCTAGTCTGCAAAAGGGTACTAGGGCCGAAGGAAGGGGAATGTCCCCCTGAAATACGTGTCCATACTCTACCCTCGGGCAGGGAGCACTCTCCTCCTTCAGTCCCTCTATCCAGGGGAATATCCCGGAAGGACTGCCTCTCCTGAACTCTAGAAATACTTCTTAGAAAAGCCTGGTGCAGGCTTGCGGTGAGCAGCCTGTGCTGTGGGTCCTCCCCGGGGCTGTCCTGGATGTGTCCGGTGGGCGGTGACACTGGGGCTAATGGAGAGATGTCTTCTCCCCCTCTCTCTGCCCCTCTTGCTTTTCTCATGGCTTTAAAGCACAGACTTGATAGGAAAGATGAGGCAGGGAGAGTGGTGTTGGGACCTGGTGACCTTGTCTGGCTCCACAGAGGGGAGGACTTCGGGGGAGAGGTACAAGTGCTGCTTATATGGGGTCACAACACATGGGGCTCTAAGCCTTGACTATGTGGTATTGGTTGTAGTATTAAGGCAACTCCACGTAGTTAAAAGGGAGGTTTATTTTGTGGGGGAACTTACAAGTAAAGGGATAGGTTACAGGGTCCGGGAGAGGTGAAGTGCAGTCCAGGGGTGTTCTCTGGAGAACTCTGCTCAATCTATCACCAGCATCCAGGATCCAGGAACCAAGAGAGCCGGCACATCCGGCTCCTGTCTCGGCCCCGCCTTGTAGCCGTGACAGTTACCAAAGCCTCAATGGGGGTAGTACTTCCAGGTCAAAGCTGGAACAGCTACCCAACTACAATGTGGAGCCAAGCTCCAAGTGCAGAGTGGGGGAGAAGTCACCTGCTCCTTATTCACTGTGGCTTCAGGATCACGGGGAGACCGGAAATGTGAGGCCATTCCAGAGATTCTGACAAAAGGGGCAATGAGTCACCCTCTTCAAGCAGGGGGTAATCTGACAGTGGAGGGCAGGAAGGAAAAACCACAGAACATACATCCCCACCCACAGATACTTCTACAACTCTAGGTGGGGATTTATAGAGAGCCGAGGCCAAGTTATACAGGTAGGGAGGAGGGCATGGGCCCATGAAGCCTGTGTTTTGAGGAACCCCCATCCCCAGAAATGTTTTTTTTTTTTTTTTTTTTAAGACCAGGCTGGCCTTGAACTCACAGAGACCTGTTTTCCTCTGCCTCCTGGGTGCCGGGATTAAAGGCATGCTCCACCCACGCCCAGCTGCTGCTGCTTCTGTAGTCTAGTGTGTCCCAGGCTGGCCTGGAGCTCACCATGTAGCTGAGATTGACCATGAACTTCTGGTCCTCCTGCCTCCACCTCCCAGGGCGGAGTAGTTGCTGGGAGTAGCCGCGTACACCACCATACCTGGTTTATCTGGTGCTGAGGAAGGATCCTCGGGGCTTTATGGATGCTAGGCAAGCACTCCATCATCTGAACCACATCTCTAGTCCCTTCCCACCAGGCTGAGGGAACTATTTCTTGTAGGTGTTCATCAACCAGACGGCCACCCTCTGACCTCTGATGCCGATGATGGATAACATTTCTTGAACACCTACTATGCATCAGACACACATGATGCATGCTTGAGGGGGGGGGAGTTTTACCTGCATTAACTCCCTTAGCCCCGGCAATCACCCACCCGGCTAACATGCTCATCCTGCAGCTACTGAGACACCCGCTCAAGGTCATGGGGTATTCGAGCCCAGGCTGGCGGTGGGTAGATCTGTGGCTATGGAATCCTCTCTCTCTCCAGAGGTCTGGCCGCACAGTAGGCTCCTAATAAATAATGACAAACACCCTGGCAGCCACTTAGGTGCAGATGTCAATCCCTTCGGCTCCCCAGGGAAGTCATGAATCACAGACACACTGGGTAGGAGGTGGCTGAACTCCATCTGGTAGCTTACCCTCATTGCAAGGCACCCCGGGAGGGGGTGCGGGGGTCCCCTCCTGCCGCCCCATTCCCATCCTCCACTCCCCACGTCAGCTAAGCTGAGCCCAGGGACTCGAGAACAGTGATGAGGGGGCTGTGGGTGACTTGGGGCTTAATATCTTTGTAACCATATTGCAAAAGGGCAGGCCTAAGCGGGAGCCTTACGCTTAATCTTTCTCTTTTATTGCTTTTTCTCTTGTATGATTTAACCTTGCACCAGGTATCAAGCTAGATAAATAAAAACTTTTATTTCAGATTAGCCCCAGCTGGGGGCTGCCTTGAAGCTGAGCACTCATCCAAGGCATCTGATGAGAAGGGAGCTGGGAGCTGGGCTGCCTAGTGGGGCTCATCCCAAGTTCAAAGGCTCCTAAGGATATCAGATCAGGGACCTTTTTTGAGGTGAATGCACCAAGGCTCTGATTAGTGCCTATAGCTTGAGGAGGGGGAGGCCGGTTGCTAGGACGCAGTCTTCAGGCATGTCTGTGCACCTGTTACCTGCGTCTTATCATAGAGCTGTTTTATTCTGAGTACTTCATCTAGCTGGGCCACACTGCCTTTACTGATATGTTCTGTACTGACCAGTGAGCTCATAAGGACAGCGACACCAGCTCCCCATTCCAAGTTGGTCTCTGGGGCTGAGCATGGGGCCTGGCATATGGTAGCTACTCAGTTACTATACAGTAGTTAGGTGAATGAGTGAATCCTCACTTCCAGCTCTGTACACAGACCATAGGCTGACATGATTGCTTGGTGTCTAGGGCAAAAAGATGGGAGTTTTAAAAACAAAAAAGACCTTTTAGGTTGAATCCTGAGCATGTGCTTACGTGGGCTTCATATGCTCTGCGCATTTTAATGTCTTTTTCTCTGGAAGGGCTCTAGCCAGCCACACTCTGGCTGGATAAGAATGATGCCATAGTCAAGGCAAAGTGTCCCTCATGTGCAGAGAGGCAGATAAGATGGTCAGAGCAGTGTGGATTACGATAGCAAAACCCCACGTTTGTACGGATGGAATAATATACAGTAGTGGAGATGAGCAGCTGACATCATACTAGCAACATGTGAGGATTTGGAATGGAGTGGAAGATGCATGTCTCCAAAACACAAGACTTGAAAACATAAAGTCCAAAGACAACTAAGTCCAAATAGTGCGTGATGTACATAGAGGTGACATTTTCCCAAAGCAAGGGGTTGAGAAAGTGGAGAATTGGAAGGTGTGGTCTGCTGACCTGGAGGAAGGGAAAGTGGTGGCTGGGGCTGGTGGCTGAGGGAAGACCCACAGGCAAATGTCAGGTTCCAGTCGTGGCCTTGCTCTCACAGAGCAGCTGGGCTCTCCATGACATCATTAAAGTCAAGAATGAGCTAGGCACAGTGGCACATGCCTTTAATCCCAGCACTCTAGGAGGCGGAGGCGGTGGGAATCCTGGAAGTCTGAAACCAGTCTGGTCTACGAAGTGAGTTCCAGGACAACCAGAGCTACATAATAGCAAGACCTTGTCTCAAAAATAAAAAATAAAGTCAAGAATGAAATAAAACAGCTGCACGTGAACCAATATTGACAACGGGCAAAGAATCCTGCTTAAATCAATTCTGAGGCATGCCAAGCTAAGGGAGACAGAGAACCTGAATGACATGGTGGAGAGTTTTATAATCCTCCCAAGACCTAAGAGGCCTTGGAAGTTCATTCAAAGATGAGGACAAAAGCATAAGGAGTAGAAGGAGAGAAATAAACAAACTGCCGTGGGGGTGGGTGCAGAAGATGAGGATTTCCCATCATGCCCCACTGCTGCAGCCACCTCAGTCAGGACTGGGTCAGAAGAGAAGTAGCTCCCATCCTGAGCTGTCGAAATGAAAGGGTCCATGACTTCATTCCTGTCCAGCGGGGCAAACAGACTCAAGAGCCAGCCATGGGGGAGGTATAAGGATGTGTCCATAGGCTAGCAGGCACCTGGGAGGCCACTGTCCCCCCAAGGAAGGGACACTCCTGCCTGAGATGAGAGTCATAAAGAAGACAGACTGTCTTTGCCACGAAACCTGTGTAAAGTCCCCTTGTCTTGTGCGAGTCACAGGAAGGAAGCAAATGGCAGGCTGCAGCTTCCTGGCCAAGGGACTCCTGGGTCCCATGTAAAAGCAAGGAGGATTCTGCATATGCAGGTGGCGGTAAAGATTGTCTGTGGCAGAGTTGGTGCCCAGAGCATCACCAGAATGACTGCTGGCAGAAAGGTGAACCTGAGAGGGGAGGAGGAAGGCCCAGGGAAAATAGCCTGTCGACCTTTGGGGTTCACCTGAAGGAATGGAGTACAGCACAACATAGTGTCATCATTTTAGTATTGGGGAGGCAGGGAACTGTGAATACCACTCAGTGTGCTTAGATAATTCAATTCATCATTCCCAACCCAGAGGCGATGTCCCTAAATACTGTCAAGAAAAGAGAGCCAGAAAATGCTGATAGGCTGCGCCTTGGACAGCAGACGACAGCACATTCCCTGTAGCTGTGGCTAGAGAGCTTCTCAGCAGATAGCAGCTGGCAGAGGGCAAGGTAACAAATCCCCAGAGGCCTATCACTGTCCTGGGCTCAGCTGGTGATGTCTGCCTGGGTGAGAGAGGGGGTGCTCTGGTGCAGGTGCTGATGTGGGTCTAGGGTGGACATTCACAGATGTAAACAGATCTGCTAACCTTAAGGCTTTCAGCCTAGGCCTCCAGCAGGGTGTGTGTGTATGTGTGTGTGTGTGTGTGTGTGTGTGTGTGTGTGTGTGTGTGTGTTTCCCCTCCTTTACTTGTATTCTCTATTTTCACATTATCACTAGGGCCTGCTCACACCCCTTTAGCCTTATTCTGGAGGGGCTGTGAAGCCACCTTGGTGGCCTGCTAAGGAGCTAATGCTCATGTCTTCCTATCCTGATCCATATGACAGACCATCCTGTGTGCCCTACTCTGACCAGCCAGCCATGCCCAGAAACCCACTCTTTTTTTCCTTCATGCCCTCAACCAACAGCCCTGTTACCTCTCTCTGATCTGCCCTCCACGTCTCCTTGGCCAAGTCCCCATAGGCCAGCGACATGCCAGGCCTGCAGTCTGGGGCTTCCAGGTACCCACTGTGCTCCCACAAGCCAGAGGCTGGGTGTGTCAGTCAGATTTCCAAAGTAATTCACCTTCTGCGCTTTCTCTTCCCAGTGGGAGGAAGATGCACGGCAGCTTAATCACAAGGGCTTTGATGTGTGTTGCTGGATGCTCTCCCAGGATGGCTGCCCCAGCAGGCCCTGGCCAGGGGCCTGATGTAGTTGCTGTTGTACGCGTGTGTGGGTTCATACAAGTGTGACTATAAATAATGATTCCCCCATGTGTAGGCATGCATACTTGCATATGTGCACCAAATTTCCCTTCTAAACAATCTATTTTCCAAAAAAAAAAAAAAAAAAAAAAAAAAAATCTCATCGGATAGCAAACCCAGGAAGGAGCCCAGCACCTCCCTGCCCTCTCCCGCTGTGCCTGGCCATGTCCCCTGTGTGACCTGCAAATGAGACTGATGTGCTGTAAGATGACGGGTGAGGGGTTGGAACCAGCATACTTCTCTTGTCTTCTTCATTCTAGACTAGTCCTTCCTAAACCAGCCTTCTTTTCTCACTATTCCCCACCTGCCCTGTGCCACTCTGATGAGTCCCTGGGGACCCTTGATCCTAATTACCCCCTGATGGTGCAACTTGAATACCTCACACACCTATATGTGGCTCACACATCAAGAGTAAGATACTTTTCACCCTCCGAAGTAGGAAACTTTGCACCCTTGGTCCTTGATACCGCCTGTGGAGAACACATGCCGAGCTTCGCACAGTGAGGTCCTCAGTCTGGCGGTTATCAGTGTCACCTGGCCCAGCCCCCAGCTTTAGAGTGGGGCCCTGGATTTTGCATCTCCAGTAATGCAAAATTTCTTGGGTCATGCCAATGCCGCTGGTCTGGAGACCTCTGTTGTTAACGATACTGGGTTTTCTCTGGAACCCAAGAGATTGGGGCTCAATGCCTGTGTCACTTAGTATCTATGGCCCTAGGCCAAGGTAGGCACATTTCTTGTCTTTCCCTGTCTAGAAATGGATTAATGTCTCTCCTTCATCGATTCTTAGGAAGGAGAACCTGTGGTCAAGCCAGGCCAGTTGGGATCCCCTCTCCTCAGTCTTCGGGGGTGTGTGCACAGAAAGCAGATGGGGAAAGAGGTATTGACTGCTGTAAGAGGACCAAGGAGAGGCCTGGACTGAGGGTGAGGCTGGATTTATAAAGCAATGGAAAGCTCCAGGGTGGACTTGCTAACCAAGTCTATTGACTCTAAATGGCCACAGGCCCCGCTGCTGCAGGAAGAGGCTCCAAGAAGGATCGTTCACTCTGGTACTTATCCACCAATGGCTGTGCTGCCCAAGGAGACCAAAGGATCCACACAGCCTCATTATGAGAGGTCCAGGAGGCTGGAGCAACAGGCACAGGGTGGTAGCCCGGGAGGCCCCATACCTAGCAGGCTCCCTAGTGATGCTGGACCAAGGAACTCAGTTGGAAGCTACCTTGCAGCTTCCCCAGATGACTCTCTACCTGGGGAGTGATCAAAAGGAGGGTAGAAATCTGGCCCTTGATGGGAGAGGATGGCAGGATAGAATCTATGAGGTGGACTGTCTTCGTTAGGGTTACTGTCGCAGTGATGAAACACCATGACCAAAAGCAAGATGGGGAGGAAAGGGTTTATTTGGCTTCCACTGCCACATCACAGTCCATCACCGGAGGACAGTTCATCATCAAAGTCAGGACAGGCACTCCAGCAGGGCAGGGACCTGGAGGCAGGAGCTGATGCAGAAGCCATGGAGGGGTGCTGCTTACTGGCTTGCTTCTCCTGGCTTGTTCAGCCTGCTTTCTTAGAGAACCCGGAGCCATCAGCCCCGGGGTGGCCCCAATCACAACAGGCTGCCCCCTCATCAGTCACAAAATAAGAAAATGCCCTACAGGGTTGCCCACAGCCCAATCTCACGGAGGCATTTTCTCAATGGAGGCCTCTTTCTCTCAGATGACTCTAGTCTGTGTCAAATGGACATAAACTAGCCCGCACCGTGGGCCTTGGAGTTTATTGAAAGAAGGTCTTTACTAGCTCCCTGTTGTGAGGGAAACAGAGGCCAGGCTAGCGACGCAGTTTGTGACAGCAAGATCCATCTTGTTGGGCACAGGAAGAGGGGAGCAGCTGACACCGGGTGAGGGTTGACTAGATGTCACCCGCTGTAGATGACCACCAAGTGGCGGTCACTTTACACAATGGTCTCACCAGTTTTGCTCAGCTTTGCAGAGGTTTGATGGACAGATCAAAGTTGTATTCGGTCAAGGTGTGCAACAAGGTGCTTTGATAGATGCATGCACTGTCTGTGAGCCCCACGGACAGGTGACAGCCACACCCACCAGCTTACCTAGCTCTGATCTAGGATGTGTGATGACACAGCGGCCTTAGATTGCTCCTCAGCAGGTTCAGCACATGTCACCATGTCAGCATTAGACCGCACTGGGCAGTCTCCAGGACTTACTCTGATAAATGACCCTCTTCACATCCCCCTACCTCCCCATCTCCAGGAACAGCCTTCTCCTCTCTGTTCCTGTGAGTTCTTCTTTATCCTCATTCCACAGAGAAGTCACACTGTGTGGGGTTTGTCTTTTGGGATCTCGCTTTTTACACTTAGCTGCAGTGGACATGAGGCCCTTACTTGGATTTTCACAGCTTCTCACCTGGCCAGGGGAGAAGGTGTCTCTTGGGTGCAAGTAGCATTGAACTGTGAAGCTCCTCCGTCCGGGGCTCTAAAGGTACATTTCAGGCCAAGGTTAGGGAGCTAGGAGTATGGCTTAGTGGTAGAGCGCTTGCCTAGCATGTGCAAGGCCCTGGGTTCCATCCCCACCATTGCAAAGACAGAGAGGAAAATACAAACGATGTAGAGCAGTCTCAGACTCCTCCCTGGCCAACACCACCTGGCTATCAGTCATTGGCCTCTCGGCCTCTAGGTCCTCCTCTTATTCTGTCCTGTCCTTGGACCACGACAGCTGGCTAGGGCTGCCACCACCTCTCGGTGGGACATCATAGCATCCTTCCTGTTAATTCTTGCTTGCCTTAGCCTGCTTTTCCCTCGACCCACTGTTCACACTCTGGACATACTGAGCATCCCCAAAGCATGCCCAGTTCCGTCTCTCTCCTGCTGCAGCCCGAGTGGCCCTCCAATGCTCTCATGGCCCAGGCTGGCCCTCTCCATGCCACACAGCTGGCCTGCTACCGTCAGTAGTTTGCCTCCTCACCACCTCAGTTTGCTCTGCACTCAGCCACAGACTCACCATAGGTGACAGATATGGCCAGCTCCCCTCACTCTGCCCACCATGCTAATCCCCATTCATGATCCCCATTCATGATCCCCATTCATGATCCATGTTGCAAGCTAGCTTTGATGGCCAAGACTTGGCAAGGTTCCCACTCCCAAGGGCGGGATGTGCAGGATCTCACGGAATTTTCTTATTTCTTCTTACAAAGGAAAGTAGGGGTGTCCCCTGAGGAGCCCCAGCCCATGCTGACATATAGCCCCACCTCTAAAGATGCAGCGCAGTCTCTCTTCCATCTCCCTCACTGCCACTGCCTCCTCCTTAGTTACCCTGGAGTTCTTCACAGCTCCTATACAGCTATAGGTCCACCTTCCGGGCAACACTGCCGGTTCCTGAGACTGAGATGGTGACTGGTCCCCACCCTTTCAGGACATCATCACCATTCCTGGCCTAGACAGCCCTTGGCCATCTGTGGTAGGTAAAAAGTGAGTGCTTCCTGTCTCTGTGAGCACCTACTGTGGAATCCATGCTCCACTGACTGACTACTGGCTTGCATGGTTCTTGCAGCTCCCTTCCAGGCATGGTCATCATTTGGAGCTAAGTCCAGGGAAGCCTTACACCAGAGCAGGGTCTTCTATAGCCATCTGCACACTGGTGTGACTTAAAATCCTAAAACCAGACTGTGGGTAACCCAGGAGATCTGGAATGTTACTGTCTTATACACTGCCAACAGGACACATTGATACTATTTCTAGGCTGTTCTAGGACTGTGGGTAACCCAGGAGATCTGGAATGTTACTGTCTTACACACCGCCCACAGGACACATCGATACTCTTTCTTGGCTGTGCTAGGATGGCACACACACGCCTAGGAGCCTCACACATGCTAAGCCTGTGCCCTCTTGCTGAGCCACACCCAGGCCTATATGTCACAGGGACTGTGTACTTCTCAGTTGAGACCAGCCAGGGGTCAAGTGCTCAGTAGTCTTGGGGGTGGCTGTACTGGCCAGCATGCCTGGAGGTACACCAAGGACAGTGGCCCCAGGCCCTTACTCAATGTTTCTCTATACCTTGAGGAAATGAACCAGTCCCAAGGATCCTTCCTTGACAATTACTAATCAGTTCTTAGTGTTTTATGGTCCTTCCACGACCATCGGGTCCACATAGGGATTCTCTTTTCCTTCTTTTTTAAATTTTGTTTTTCTACCATCCTTTCCTCCCTCTCACCATCCCTCCCTCCCTTCCTTCTTTTTTTCAATTATTTTATTTTATTTTTGCAATAGAGTCTCACGTGGCCCAGGCTAGCCTCAAACTCACCCACTTGCTACGCACCCAAGGATGACCTCGAACCTTTCTGATCCTTCTACCTCCAGCAAGCGCTGGTATTACAGGTGTGCACTACCATGGCCAGTTTTATGTAGCACTGGAATGCTAAGGGAGCATTCAACCAACTGAGCTACATCCACAGCCCTAGGAATCCTCGCCTCATCTTAGAGGTAAACACCATCAAGCCTACAGCAAAGTCAAACATCCTTCCGCAATACAGCTCCGGCAGGGAGCAGAGCATGTCCTCAACCCCACGACTTTGGAGGCCAGGTCCAGTGCTCTGCATGGGGAAGTCCTTGCAAGCAGGACTGTCTGTGTTAGAGGAGGGATGAGGCTAGGGAGTATCCACTCAGACTTCAGGCTGGGACAGGAGCCTAGAAAGGCCCTTGTAGCCTGGCATGGAGAGGATGATGCCCCTGGTGCCCAGGATGGCAGGCACAGGAAGACATGCGGCCCCTGCCAAGTCCTCTGTGGGAAAGAACCTTGTCATTCATCAGGCTCAGTGCGGCCACGAGGGGCTGAGGACAAATTGATGGAGATGGAGCCATAACTTACCACTGAAGGCCTCTTTGTTCTCGGCAAAACAGAGGGGTCATTAGTAGTGGGGTGAGCACTTGTGGGCAGATATAAATCCCCTTGCTTGCGGCTGATAAACAGTCCCGAGGGGCCAGGGCCTCAGGTCTGGACAGGTTAACTGCATGCATCTTAGCTTGGGCCTGTGTGTGCCTGGTTGGGGCAGGTGGGTCTTGCCACATACAGCCAGAGCCCTTACCACCAACCCAGGCTGCTGAGGTGCCTGACATTCAGTTGGCCCCCTGGACCCAAGAATGACAATCATTGCACGAGTGTCTATCAGGGTCTACTCTGGGCTGGATCTTGTCCAGGACACCAGAATGAGGACTTGGTAGGAGGCATCAGAGGGATTCAGAGGTGCAAGTACCAATTCCTATAGATGCTCAACCCACACTGGCTACATCTGCTCCGCTTTGGGGCTCTCTGGGTTTATAGCTTAATAAGAGTAAGTAATTGTGTGTTGCCTGAGGCCTGCAACACTCTTGGTCTCCTGGGATCCTAGAGACGTGAGGGCTCTCCTCCCACTTCAGCCGCCTGCCTCTCGTCAGCTGCTGGTAGTATTATCAAAGAACAAATGCTTACAAAGTGTTCTCCACGCTTTAACTAAGCGCATCACACGAGCAAGTCACGTGATCCATGAACCACCTCGACGCAAGTACTCTTCCTGTTCCCAATATATGAATGACGAGTGAGACAAAGATGTAGCCAACACAAGCCAGCTCAGGAGAGCCTCCTATCTCCCTTCTTGATGCCCATGCCTTTCCCTCTTTTGGGAAATGCTCTGACCATGTCACTCTCTTTTCTTGGGGTGCAGGGTGGGGTGGCCTGATTTCCTCCTCCTCATCTGTCTGGCTTGGCTGGATACTCCGGGATGATCCTTCAGAGACCGCACACTGACCAGTGACACTATGAGCAGACGTGCGTGGTGTAGGAACAGAGCCAGTGTTTATGAGTGGGGGGGGCAACTTAGCCCCTGAGCGCCTCAGAGCTGCCACGGGTCAGTCTCTGGGTAAGGCATGCATGAGCTGGGCATCTCCTCACTCGGAGCCATCAATTCAGTCAGTTGCTATTCTGCAAGGCCAAAGGATCTATTGGTGAGGGGGTGGGGGGTAGGGCAAGGTGTCTCCCGTGATGATTCCCCCGTGCTACCTGAATGCCTGTCGGCTACAAGTGTGACTAGGACATGAAATCGGTTAGGAGCAGTTCTATTTGTTCCAAAGTGATGCAAAAATTGCCACCTTTTCCCCAAATAAGAAGAGAAATCCCAGCGCACTGAAGGAGGTTAGATAAGGGTCACCACATTCCAGGCTCAAAGCCCCAGAAGTCCCACAGCTTCAGACCTTGGACAGTAGCGTACATTCCTCTTCCCAGGCCCCACCCCCCAGACACCACGTCCTTTTAACCCCGTTCCTCCCTTTTATATCTGTCCCCTTCCTTAGGAAGGGCAGGAACTAGAGGCAGGTCTCAAACGCCATTCCATGCAGTCCGTGGCTCTTTGAGCCTAAGCCGCCAGCAGCGACTCTTTTGGGACGTATGTGACAGACAGTGCAGACTTTGGCTTACCTGAGACAATAGTGTAGCCGATCCCCCGGGGTCGCCCTTTATCCTGGTCCACGGCAGTGATCACCCGAACAGTTGTGCCCTGGTTGGGAGACAAGGAGAGACTTGAGTTCAGTCACCTAGATCCCTGACTGCTGTCTTTCTCTGTGGGTGTCCTAGCACCCCAGGCCAACTCCCGACTCCAAAACTTGCCCAGGAAGTAGGTCCCACGTGACATTGCTCCTGATTCCGGTGGCCTTGTCCTCAGCCCCCATTCCCTCACAACACTGATGGTCAAGGGACTGGGAGCTGAGGGAGCCAGCAAAGGGGGTATGGACTTTCTCCTCACAGAGCAAAGGGTCAGGGACAGGCTCAGACAGCTGCTGTACACATCTGGGGGTGATGAGATGGACAGCTGCACAGGAAAGAGTAGGTATCCACCTGGTCCCCCTGGAGGAGCCTGGAAAGGCGTGTCCAGATGGCAGCATTTAGGATGGGTTGTGAGGAACTAGGAGGAGTTCTTCGAGGAAAGAAAATGAAAGGGATAAGGCACAACACAGGCCAGGGCTTGGCTGTGTGCACTTCTAGGAAGGGACGCTGATAACTAACCATGAGTTGATGGCAGTTCACTGAATGAATAAACAAATGTAGACAAGGAAGAAACTGACATCGCCACCATGACCACCATTGCTGAGTTGTCCTTTGCCCCTCTCTAGGCAACATCACACCATTGCATATGTCAGCTGTCCCTGTCCACACTATATACCTGAGGGTCACGTCCTAGAAGTTTTCTCTGGGTAGTGGACAGCAGACAGATCCCGCCTCCATCTTTTGGGGGTAGGGTGGGTGGAAGTATCCTCCCGGCACTCGCAAGTCCGAAAAGGGCTCTTGTGGCCTTGTCTGCTTCTCACTCACCTTCTGACAACAGTTCTGTGCCTCGGGGGCAAGCACATCCCTCCGAGTCCTCCCAGACTTTGGGCTGTGGAGATGCAGCAGGAGCCACAACCTCCTCCCCCAGACAGCACTGCTCTTTCCAGATGCCCTTCCAGCCTCCCTTAACCTCGAGTGCAGAAGATGGAGTGCCTCCAAGCTCCCTGAGGGAATGTAGGAATACCTCAGGATGTACCAAGAGGTCAGACCATATGGCAAGCAGGCCCAGTCCCTTCTTTGTTCTCTCCCCCAGGGAGCAAGAGCTCTGGTCAGATCCTCTGGCCTTGTTAAGAAGTTGGATAAACAGGCTATGAGAAGAACCAAGTGGCCACACTGAAGAGCACGCCTTCCTCGGCACAGAGGTTTGCTGAAAACGCTGGCCCAATGGACTCAGGTATCCCAGCTGCCCAATAACCTAAGACCTGGCCCTTCTCTGCCGATGAAGAAACAGAGGCAGAAAGCTGAGAGACTCCTGGAGGTCTCAGAGTAGGGAGTGAGTGAACAGGAAGCCAGGCTCACATTGAAATGCTCTGGCTCTAATGTTCCTGTCCACCAGGTACCGAGGCAGCAGCAGGGTTCTGCTATAATAATGCTAATGTCATTTCCGAATGTCACTTGCTCTGTGTCAGGAACTATTCTAAGCACTGGCACCCGTGGAATTTGGAAATGCCTATGTGCCAGTCATCCCTGGAGATGCCATGTGTTCTAGACCGATCAGGGGCCAAGGGGTAGTCACATGGTAGACGGGTCACCTTGCCTCCCAAGCTTCCTCTCATGGAGCATGGAGAACTCCTGACTCGGGGGGCATGGAGGCCACAGGGAAGCCCAACTCTAGACTTGAAGGGCCTACACAGCTTCTCCCATCATCTCACTGGGGGCTCTTTTGGGGGACCTGCCCATCTAGGGGTTCACTATTCATCAGGGGAGACCTGGTCTGTCCCCAGCAGGAGGTCCCAAGGGTATACAACTATCCTGAGGCTTCAACTTCCAGAACTGGCTTTCTAGACGTGGGGACAGCTCCATTTTGCCTGGGTGCCACATGCATCCTTTAAGAGGGTTCCTAAGCTGCCCCTGGGCTGCTAGAGCAGGGATCCACCCACCAGAGTGACTAAGCTCAGAGGTCACTAGAGCTCCAGTACTAAACAATACACTTAAGGGACAGATGTATACCTTGCCCTCTCCCGGGCAGGATGGGCTGGGTTCAAGGGAACAGGGTAAGGCAGCTATACTGGCCTGTCCAGAGAAGTCTGTGACTCAAGAGCCCCTCAGTCTTCAGAGCCCTGTGGGTGCCATCCCCATGGGCATTCATACCTGAGGTGGGGATCAGAGTACCTCTGGGTAAGTGGGGGAGCTCAGCAGAACTGGCTGTGTGGGACATGAGGACAAGGGGCCCCTCTTTCAGCCGAAGTTGGACCCAAGCCTCTGCCGAGTAAGCTCTGCCAGGCTCTCAATCAGGTTTGGGGTTTCATCTCTTTTTGGGTAAATAAATCCACTTTTAATAAAACTCTGAGCTTTTAATACAAGTGCAGACAGAAGACCTGGAAACGTTATGAGAAGGAATTAACAAGGAGGTATGGGGGCTCTTGGGAGCCCACGGCTCTTGTTTCAGAGTCTCAGTGATTATATTTTCAATATACTGCAACTTATTTCCAAAGACGAGAGGCATGGGGAGGAAGTGTAGCCTGCCAGCACAGGGCTGGGCCTCCAAGGATGAGTCCCCACCCACGGCTTGCGGCTCTGTAGGAAGCGAGGCCCCTGGGGGCACACCCAGGAGGGTGAGTGGGAGACCCTGCTCCAGCTACAAGGCTGAAGACAGGCCCTGCCGAGGGATTCTTCCCTCCCCCAGGTACTCAGGTTGTGAGGAGGAGGTGACCTTCTGGGAAGGAAGGCTCTACTCAGAGAGATGACAAATGACAGGCTGGCTAGGTCCTGACTCCTCGTGACAAGAAGAGAAGCAGAGAGACGGTTAAGGGCTTGAACTCCCATAACTTTGGATCTTCTACCTCTTGTTTTTCTATCTATAAAATGGGTATAATAGGCTCCACTGTCCAGCAACTGATATGTACATCCACACATATGAACACACACGCGCGCACACACACACACACACACACACACACACACACACACACACACACACAGGAGATATAAGTGACATTATAAATTTGGCCCTAGAGAGCTGCTGTGTACACTTGATGAAATCTTGGGTGCCTGTGGGAGCCCACAGAGGTTTCCTGGTGAGATCTGAACTTGCTTTACACAGCAGGGCTGCATTAGGGGCATGGCTTGACCACGTGTGTGGTTACCATGTGTTCGGGATGGTCTGCACTTTGCCGTGTGGGGGGAGGTCTTTTGCTCCACCCCTTGGCATTTCTATATAAATAGCCCTTTAGAAGAGAAAGAAGAGGCTGGTGGGTTTTGACCCAGGCCCTCCCGAGGCTATCCTGTGTTTCTGTCTATCTCTCTCCCTCTATATTTCTATCTAAATATTTCTCACTTCTCCCTCCTCAAGAGTACCCTGGGGGAAAAAGTGGGAGCTGGTCTCCCCCTGGAGACTTGTCTAACACTGTGCATTTTTTTTTTTTTTAACAATTTCAGCTAGTTTGGACCCTTGGCATTCCACATTGATAAGTTCCATTCTCAAGCTAAGGTGTTTTCTCTACATTTGAACAGCTGATACCCCACGAGGAAGAGCCAATTAAGTGAGCATCTCCTGGGTACCAACCATGTGCCAGGCATGATGGGTATGTAGAGAGTCTCCTCAGCCCCCAAAGGAGGACATATTCTTGGAGCTTTCAGGAATTTGCTTAAGCTCACAAGGCGTGGTGGGTAGGCAGAGTGTCGGTAACCAGGGAATGGAAGGTTAAGCCTGGAATGAGCCTCTACCAGCAGAGATCGGAGGGCCAGGACTCTGCCTGGTGGGCAGGAAGTGGGGCATGAGCTGGGACTTCACTAGAAGGGGCCATGGCTCAGCCCTCTGTGGTCTGTCCCCAGGGAAGTGGCTGCTGCCGCTGGCCTCAGAGACCACTACCAATCTCATTCTCTGTAAGCTTAGCCGGGACACCCCACCCCCATTTCTCTGACACTATTAAAGACTTGAAAGGTGACATGCAGTTTGCTTTGGAGGCGGGGGGGGGGGGGGGGGGGGGGGGGGGGGGAGGCTGGTGGGGACTGCTGGGGACTTCCGACGAGAGCTGCCACAGCAGATTCTGAGGCAGAAAATCCTATTTCTCAGTCCTTAATTCCAGTCAATTCCAGTCAAAGGGCTGATAGGCATCGCCGGCAGTAATTTGTGCAGCCTATCCGCTCTTTTCACCTTCTGTCGGCCCCTCACTGACGGGCAGGCCGACATGCTGCTGTTCGAGTGAGGAAATTAAAATTTGATGCAATAATCCCAAATAAGAAGGATTTTATTAGGTAATATATACACTTTAGATGAAGCTTGCTAGCCTGATACACTGATAGAGGGAGACATACATGCTGGGAACCGCAGATAAAGAGGGGGAGCCGGGAGGGTGGGGCAGGGTCTTGACAGGGCCCCTGGGAGCAGCAGAGACAGGGCTGAGGGTGAGGAATGCCTGGGTCCTCCAGCCTGGGATACTGAACAGGCCACGCTGCATCTCAGCCCTGGCCCAGCTAAGTAATGACTGTGTTGAAATCAGCGCATCACACTGAAGGGACATGGAGATCCAGATCGAGGCGTGGAAACTGATTAGCAGCCCGGAGACATCGGGCCTGCAGCCTGTGGGAACTGGCTTGAAGGAGAAAGGCTGGAGGGGATGGGAAAGTGGGGATCCCTTTTCCAGTGAGGGACTAAGAGAAGCAGATCCACACAGAGGCTATGGGGCTGGTCAATGCCCAGAAGAGGCTGGAACCCAACTCAGTACTTGATCTGTCTTCTTCAACTGGGCCATAACCCTTGTAAAAGTGCGTACCATGCCCCCAGAGCATGGGTGCAGCAGCTCCCCGGGAACTGGCAGACAATGGGCCACACAAGCACAAAAAAAGGAATTCTAAGATCTCTGAGATAAAGAAGACAATCACATGATAAGCAGCAGAGGGGCATGGGGAGAGTGGGTGTGAAGGAAGACACACATCTGGTCTGCTCCACGGAATCCTCTAGAAAAGAATGGCGTAGCTTACTTAGCCTAGGGCCCTACATACAGGACACCTAATAAATACCTGGGAGATAGGGATGAGTCTGAAGTAGTGAATGCGTGCATGGAGGGACAGTGGAAAATGATAACTGACATGAAGACTGTGTGAGTTACGAAGGCATCGCCATGGGTCAAAGACATGGTCTTGTGACTATCTCACGAAGCAGTGGCTAACGGACCCACTGAGTCACCAGCCACCACAGTTGGATGTCTGTGAGGATGGGTTCTTTCAGGAACCGTCTACCCTTCCCCATTTCCCAGGGTACGTGTAGATAGCAGTGTGGGGGCTTCTCAAGGTTCCTCTGGTGACCCAGCCAGTGTGTATCAATCAAGTTGACTTTAAGCATCTTTTCCCACACTCTCTCTTGGACACCGTGTACTGGGAGACCCAAGAGGATCCCGAGTCAATGTTCCAGAGGCAGGGCGTTTAGATTACTCAGCCTGCGTTCCTATGTGAACCTTACAGAAGAGATGGGATTGACCGATAAGTTACATAGCTTAGACATCAGTTGTATTGCAGTGGAGAGGGGTGTCTAACTCTGAGACTAGTGAGAGACAAGCCAGGGAGAGAGTTGGGGACTGAAGGTCAGGTGGTCTCTGGGTTAGTGATGGGAGCAAGTACAAGGGTGAGCTGAGTAGCAAAACCAGAGCCTGTGTTCATTCATTCACTCATTCATTCATTCCATAGATGCCTCTCTAACCCCACTACACCAAGCACATCAAAGACTTTTGCTGTTGAACCGTGATACTGGGCAAGCATGGCAGTAGATGCTAGCCAAGTCGCTTTCAAGCCCTGAACACTCAGAAGGAGAAGCCCAGAGCTGGAGACAGGTGACAGGCCTGTAATCGTCTGAAGATGGCAGTCAGGTCTGGCCTAAGGCTGAGGGGCAGGCCTGGCAAAGCTGGGGTTGGCACAGAAAGGAAGGGGAAGTCCCTGGATTCGGGTGGACTGAGCACATGCAGCCTGGACTTTAAAAGCTGGGGAGCTGGTGTGCTTAGAATGCCAAGGAAGGGAGTAGCGAGCCTGAGATGACTCTGTCTGTTCTCCAAGCAGCTTCAGACACCCAGAGTAGCAAGAGGATAAGCATCTTGCTTGTGAGACTCTTCATTCCATATCTGGCCACCAAAGCAAGTGACCGAATGCCAGATCCATACCTTTGGTGCCGGGGATGTCTGTAGTCAGAACAACCATGGTACTCAAACAGGGCCAGGCTTTCCCTGGCTGCGCTGGCCTAGGACTCTGTCCATACCCACCTCTGCCCATGTTTGGGGCTTTGAGTAGTGCATGGGGCTGGGTGAGGCTCTGAACATCTCCAGCCTCCAGGGGTCCCCCACTTTCCTTCTGAGCTAAGCCCTTCTGTTCTTTTCACAAACACTCCCCCAAGCTGCATGTTGAAATGTCTGTTTGGGGATGCACCCTGCTCTCCTTCATCAGCCCATAACAGGCATCCATTCCAGTCTGCACAAGAGTGAGACAGCTACCAGGCAGTGACAATCACCCATACTTTAGCCAGGGTCCCAGCCAGGCCCTTGTGGAGTGTACCATGGCCTGTTTCTGTCCTCTGAGACCTTTCCCCAGTCACAGCTCCCTGGATCAGGGAGAGCTGTATAGTCCCAGGGGAACCATACGATAGGCCTGTGACATAAATACAAAATCAGACATCTCCCCTGAAACCTGAACTTGAGAGCCCCTAAAGAAGGAGTTATTAGGGAAGGCAGATGGTTCCAGGAGCTCTAAAGGACACTTTGGGCCTGAGAGAGAAGCCTCACAAACAGAAGGAAGCTGTGTCATTGTGCTGGTGGCCAACAGGGGTAGCAGGGCTGTGGAGAACATGACTAAGCACCATGGATGTCTGGCTGAGCCTAGATCCACATCCATCCCCAGCACAGGCTGGAGTGCTCATGGGCACCTGTATACTGACTGCTCATGAGTCTTTCTGAATCAGTTCCCCCATGGTCAACCATACTTAGCTCTCTGCCCCAGGGTACCTTCCAGGGAGGATGAGAGAGATGGAAGACAGCGGGATGTGAAGAGTACCTGGGGTGTTCACTGTCCCTCACAGGGACTACAGGCAGGCAATGGGCCACCATTGGGGCTGTGGGCAGGGCTTACCGGAGGAGAATGCTCGTAGATGTTGGTGCTGTAGGGCAGGTTGATGAAGATGGGGTCCATGTCCTGCACATCCGTGATGATGATGGCCAGGTTGGCCAGTGTAGACAGAGGTCTGGTCTTGTCTTGATCCTTGAAAGACACACACACACACACAGAGTGAGTGTACACAGTGTTGGGTTAGAAGGATGCTGTGATCACACATGGCTACATGCCTAGGGCAGTGCTGTGTGACCCCTGTATTCACAAATACACACATGAACTCTTACATCCTACAGGGAGGCTCAAGAGCACGAAGGCTCTTTGGTGGTCCCTGAGAAATTCAAGAAAATGGAAACAGGACAGCCTGGAGAGAGGGTGGTGTTCCATCAGGGGCTTGGGCTGAGGCTGATCTGTTGAGTCCAGGGCCTTTGGCCTAGGACTAGTTCTCCTGAATGTCAGGTGGGTGGGACCACTAGCTTGAATAGGAATGGTGCTGATCTTAGCATCTTTATCATGTTCATCCAGGGCCACTGGCCCCATCCCAGGACGGAGGGCAGTTCCTCTGTGATTCAGCTAGGCATTTGCCAGGAGGTGACTTTTCCAGTCAAACCAGCAGGGGGAGCTCCAGGGCCCGTACCGTTTGGGGGCCTCCTGGAAGCAGTGCTGAGAGGGGTCAGGAAGGCCATGCACGCCCCCTGGGACAGGGCAGGCAATATTAAGCTGTTATACTCAGACAGACCTGATCCTATAAAGCCCACTAAGAAAGGAACACCAAAGCCTGTGTTCTAAGACCCTAAATGTTCAGGAGACGGAGGTTTGTGTAAGAGCCTAGTACATCCAGCTAGCAAGAACCACCATGTTGGGGAAGTGTCAAGTAGCCAAAGGCTACTCACCAGCCCCAGGAACTCCTGGTAGCAACTTGTCCGGGGACTAAGTGGGAGACTATCATCTGAGAAGTCTTGACCCAGCTCAGAGCCTGACTGTTGGTAGATTACTAGCAATCTTGCTGTATTTATCATCTCAGCACAAACTTGGCCTCTTCATGGGCCTGGCCACCCACGTTCCTGCTCGTGCCCAGTTCTGGTCTAATCCTATATCCCAAAGCCATTTGTGTGCTGGGTAGAGATTATCCCATAAGACAGATTCACAGGGAAAGGGAACAGGCACCTGCATGCTTCCAGGTCCAGGTGTGCTCACGGGATGTAGGGGAGGGGGACGCAGAAGTTGCTAGTGGGTGTGCCCAAAAGGGGATCCCAGATTTATAAGTCTCCTCCACTCCCAAGTCAGTTTTATTTTATTTTTTATTTAGGTCTTTTCCTAAGAAACTAATAGGCAACTAGAAGAGAAAATAGGAATTCTCAGCAGGGATCTCCCAGAGAATCAGGCAAGAAATTGCCTTTTCCTGGCTCTGGAGGCCTCTCCAGGTCTGGGCCAAGCCTGAGGGAAAAGTTCCATCCTTCAAAACTCAACCCAGGCCAGATCCAGGGAACTGAGATGTCAGCTGCCATGTGGGGCCTGGGGTTGGCTGTCTATCCTGCAGCCATGTGGTGCAGCCCCACAGGGCCAGGGGCAGGAACTCTCTCTGCATCAGTCGGGGGTCTGGGCTGGGTGCCCTCTCTATAGCAGTAGGGGGCCAAGACTTGGCGCTGTGGGCCAGGCCAGTGGACCACGGAGGAAGAAAGTTCCTTGACTTCTTTGCTCTTAGCCTGAGCTCTGCAAACAGATCTGAAGGACAAGAGAGCGTGGGGTTATTTCTAGCTTTGAGGGCCACTGAAGATGCAGCTGTGCTCCGAGGCAGCTGCTGGAATGAGGGGACCCAGGGCTAGAACCCTGCTTAAGGCATGGCTGGCTTAGCCCTCAGCCCCTCACAACAGCTAGCATCAAAGGCCCAGGTGCATGCTGGGGTTTCACAGACTCTAGGCCATGGGGCATGGCAGCCAGAGACCAAGCCTGGAAGTCAGACAACCTGGCTTTGATTTCCCATTTCCCCTCTGTTAATTAACTGTGGGAGTCTCAATGTTGTCATCCACAAAATGGGCTAAATTCTCCTCCCCGGTGCTGAACTGACTCATCTTGCAATTCCCTGGGGCTGGACAGGAGGCTTGGCACAGTGGCCACTCCCCGGTGGGGAAGCTTTGGTCAGAGGTCTGGACTGCTTTGCCCCTGCTTGTTGGGTGGTATCAAGGCACATCTGTGTTGATAACTCTGATCTGTGCCCCAGAGGCACCTGGCTGCCTGCACTGACTGCCCTAAGGAGGTTGCCAGTGTGAGCTATGCAGTTTTGCTCATGGGTGACTTGGGTAAACCACTAAATTGCCCCTGTGCCTCAGTCTTCTTGTCGGTATCTGTAAAATGGGCATCTCAGCAATACTCATGAAGTAGGGCTGTTTGAAGGTTAATGGAAAGTCTATGTGGGCGCTAAGAACAATGCCAGAGACACACTGATACCACCTGTTCACGACTGTCACCAACACCAGATTCTTTATTGTCAATCGTCGAGGGGCATGGAGCTAAACCAAGTCTCCTTGGAATATCCTGTTTCCCGCTAGATGGGAAGAAGCAGACGGTGGGCACTGGAGGCCTGGGGCAGTGACTCACCGTGGCGTTGACTGTGAGCTGGTACGCCTGCGTGACCTCATAGTCCAGCTCCCGGGTCACAGTGACGATGCCGCGGGCACTGTCGATGGCAAAGAACGGAGACGGGGGCTGGAAGGAGTAGAGGACGCTGCCACCGGCGCCCAGGTCAGGATCGGTGGCGTTGACGATGAAGATGGGTGTCCCCACGGGCGTGTTCTGGGCGAGAGCAAAGTAAACAGGAGGATGAGCTTCGCTTCACCAGAAGCAGCTGCTTCCACCAGCCGCCATCCCTCTGCCCCGCAAAGGCCATTAACCGCGCCCCTGCAGCCAACCGCACCCGGCCTGCCATTTCCATTCTAAGTGGGTTTGGAGGAATGTAAAATGCATGATTTCTTTTTCCTCTTTTTTTGATGGCCTCCTGGTGGCTGTAAGAGCACTGGCTCCAAAGACGGCCTGCTTATCCCAGAGTCCTGGAAGAGGGGCCTTTTGGTCCCCAAACCCATTTCTTGGTGGATTCGCTTCCTTTGTCCAGTGCCCCTTGGCTGCCCAAGCTGCAGCAGATTGCCCTGGAGGGTGACTAGGATCCTGCCTAAGGGGACCTGTCAAGGACAAGAGTGGGAGGTGTGTACCTGGGTTCGGGCAGGGAGGGCCTTGGAGGTTCCAAGGGGAGGGGCATCCCCTGTCACCCCTGGGTCTTGTCAGCTTGTCAACAGAGTGTCTATAGGTTGCCCAACTGTTTCCACCTCCGAGGAGCCTTCCAGGATGTTGCGACTTTTCTGTTCTATCATTCGTGTAAGCCCCTGGCTCAGGGTGACTGGTTAAGGCCACTTCCTCCTGAGGCTGGGATGGGGCTTCCACATCCTTTGGGAAGGCTGTATACGGCCACTGTTTATATGCCGTGCCCTGTAACTTACCACCCTGGTCTGTATGCCTCGGCCAGGTCTCACCCTCCCTCAGCCTTCAGTTCCATAGGCCTCAGATGGTGTCTGGCACACAGACTAGTCAGTGAACAGCCCCGTGGGCACGTGGTAAGATCTCGGCAGCACTAAGTGGTTATATTCTGAGTGTCTGCTATACCACCTGCCCCTTGTTCACCCCCATCTCCACAGCGCCTGCTCGCCACTGGCTGGCTGGCTTTCTCTATACCATGGAAAGCTCCGGACATGTTGGAGGAAGGACACTCAGATGAGGCTCTTTGCAGAGAGAGAAAAGCAAAAACCACCAGTTATAGCTACTTGCTGCACCCCGGTTATTGGGCAACTGGTTCAAACCACACAGTGAGGAGATGGGTGAGCAAGGCCTTGGGTTCAAGTGCTGCTGATTCCAAGCACATGATCTCAACCTCTACACCAAAGGCTGCCCTACAACCATGGCATTGGCCTTTTCAGGTCAACCAGAGCTTCTAGAGAGCCCAGCTACTGAGTTGCTGTGGTCCTTCCTGAGCTGGTCAATGCTCCTCCATTGACCACCAAGTATGGGGTTGATGGGATGTCCCCCCGACACTCTGTTGACAGGAACAGGAGACTGGCAGCAGGAAGCCCCTCTCCTGTTCACCATTTGTGGCTCCCCGGTACCCTTGGCACAGAACATCTCACACAGACTGGCCCTGGATTGCCCTTCATGCATTATTTCCTAGTTACATGGAGCCATTTCTACGGCTCCAACCCAGCAGTTCCCTCACACCTCTGGGCCTCTGGATGAGCTTTTCCTCCACTAGGTCTCCACCGTGGCTTCCCGGGAAACATGTTCTTTCTCTTCAAAGAGAAGCTAGTCTGTCGGGGGCAGAGTGGACAACAGGCCCTATGGTTTCTGTCATATGGCCAGAACATCGGATGGCATTCCAGCCTCACTGTGTGTCTCTGAGTTCGTCACTTCAGCTCTCTGTTCCTTAATTCCCTTTCTGTATGCTACAGCTAACGCCATCTTACTGGGTTAGTGTGAAGAGAGCAGACTCACAGCTCACTAATGTCAACTTTCCGGCCTCTAAGTGTCCAGAAGGTAGACGTTATGAATGTCCCATCAGATCACCTACTCAAACTGTACAGGCAGGGCCACCTAAGGGCAGGTTCCAAGAAGCACAGTCAGCATTAAAAGCACCATCCTGGGCATTCCCTGTCTGCCTCTGCCACCTCTGCACCATAGGGTAGCCTGGTCTGCACCCCGCCCCCTAACTCAGACCTCAACTCCCTTGCTTGCTGGCTTCCTGATGGACTCTACCAATTGGGACTGGGGGTAGGGCTGGCAGGAGCTCAGAGGGAGGAGGAAAACCTGATTGGAAGACCCCACTCCTCCCTCGGAAGGTTCTTCCTCCTTTCTCCCATGAGCCCTTGCAGTAGGAGGTGCATCCCTCCATGGCCAGCCCATGGTGCTTCAACTGTCTTATCTTCTTCCACCTCTGCCTACCTGCTTGGATCCTCCACATTCCTCAAAGATCCTCTGTTAAATGCTTGTTCGCCAACCCGAGGTGCTACTGGGAGGCAGCAGAGCCTCTAGGAAGTGGGGCCTATTGGGGGGAAGTTAGGTACTGCCCCCTCTCTCCCCCTCCCCCTCTCCCTGATTCTTGATCGCCATGAAGTGAGCACCTTGCTCAATCACATAGCTTCCATCGTGATATTCTACATCACTACAGGTCCACGGCAATAGAACCAAGCAACTATGTGCAGAAAACTCTTAGGCTGTGAACCCCAATAAACCGTCCCTTCTTTTAAGTCAGTTTCTTTCTTCTCTCTCTTTATGTGCATATATGTCTGCCTGTGTGGTCATGTTCAGATGCATGCCCATGAGTGTGGGTATGTACGCATGTGTGCATGCAGAGGTTGGTACTAGTGTCTTCCTCAATCACTCTATTTTTTGAGACTAGATCCCTCTCTGAACCTGGAGCTGACAGTTTCAGCTAGACTGTCTGGCTCGTGAAACCTGGGGATCCTCCTGCCTCAGCCTCCCTGGCCCCGGGGTTACAGCCGCATGCTGCCACGATTGTTTTGTTTGTGTTTGTTTTTACATTTTTTGTTTGTTTCTGGGACTCAAACTCAGTCCTCATGCATATGCAGAACACATTTCTCCAGCCTTCTTAAAATGATTTCTTTGGGTATTTTGTCGCAGCCCTTTAAAACGACTAACACACTACCCTCTTGAAAGTGGGCATTTCACAGACATGCTTCCATTGGAGCTAAGATGACCTCTTTCCTGGGGACCCTGGTGGCCACAGTCACCTGCAAATCTCTAGCTGGAAGATGGAGCTCCCTTGGTGCAGGGCTCCGTGAAGACAGCCTCCACCATGATGCTCCCTCAGCCCACAGTTCCACTCCCTACCCACTCCCTTCTAAAGCCCACACATGCCCAGACATGTTTTAGAGACACCAGCCTCATGCGGCACACAGCTCAGCTCAGCAATATGGTCCCACCAGACATCATCTGAGGCCCTATCTCAGAGGGATGAGGACATTTCACCTGTCCATGCTTCATGGTCTAGGACAAAGTCTCTCAGATTCTCTGAACATCAGATCTCTGGAGTTAAGAGTGAGGCCCAGAGAACGCTGGAGAAGGGAATTGGGCACAGTGTCTTATACAGCGAGCACCGATTTAATTTCTGCATAACTTAGGATAGGTTTTAGATGACCCTGGCAAAGAGCCCTTCATAAACTTAGAAGGGACAGACACTGGAGAGAAAAGAGTGCTGACTTCCTGTAATTCAGGCCCTGGGCACCATGTTCCACCAAGGCTCAGCTCACACACTGGAGCTTCTCCAGCACCAGCTGCTGCTCCATGGGATGCACAGATGTCTACACGGGCCTGCAGTCTCAGCACAAGCAGATTCTCAGGGGCCAGGCACATCTGGTCCCTGTAGACAGTGGACTCTGGAGACTCAGAGCATGAACCTTGAGTCAGACCCCCAAATTCTGAATCCAGATCTTTCTACCAGGAGACCTTACGTATCAGCTTGTTTAACCCCTTTTGACTTCTGTGTCCTCAAATGTAAAATGAAACTGTTAATGGCACAGCCTCTCAGGGATGATGTGAGAAAGAATTACGTGGGATGAAGTGTGAATAATAGGATATTCATCGTACTGGACCAAGTGTATGGCAACATGCAGAAACACCCAACAAATAGTCACTGCCCAATAGCGCTATTCTAGTAGTGAAATGGTGTCACAGGCCCCCACTTAAAAGGAGGAAATCCTATGAATGAATTTCTTCACCTTGAACTTGGACAGGCACCTCAGGGATGGAGAGATGGCTCAGTGAGTAAAGGCAATCATTGCCATGCCTGATGACTTGAGTTTGGTTCCTGAGACTCACATGGTAGAAGGAGAAAGCTAACTTCCACAAGAAGTCATGTGTGAGTGTGTGCGTGTGTGTGTGTGTGTGTGTGTGTGTGTGTGTGTGTGTGTGTGTGTGTGTAGGTAAATAAATGTAGTATTTCTTTTTAATTCAAGTAGAAAGCCTGTCCATGTATTGGTTTCTGCAAAAGCGTGACTGGGAAAGAGTCCTAGGAGACCCTGCAGGGGTTGTGCAGAGCCTGTAAGAGGAGGAGAGAATTGGGCCTAAGATGAGGGGTAATCTGAGGCCAGGGACATCCTTAAACCAAAAGGCCAGTTCTGACTATGGACCATTCTGGATGTAGGGGCTTCAGGATGATCGGGCCAGACCCCTCATTTCACAGATGAGAGAAGAGAGCCCAGAGTGGTATTACATTCTGTTCCAGGTGAGCCATGGCTCCTGATGGGTGAACCCGGTCTCCCCTTGGCCCCTGATGGGTGAACCCGGTCTCTCCTTGGCTCCTGGTGGGTGGCTACAAATCAAGTGCTCTGGCTCTTACATCTCAACCTCCCCACAGAAGCCAGTGTGCCTCGGCACCCACCCTTCTCCCTCAGCTCTGCTCAAGAGATGAAGCCAGATCACATGCCAAGCAATGTCAGACCCAGGAAGTATTTGATTGGTGCAGGAGGTGCACTCCTGACCTCCACAGGCCAATCAGATGGGGTCTTGGAAATTAAATCCATTTGCTAAGGGAATCGCAATGGAAAGATCTTTGCCATCCACTTAGGGGTTGGATGGGCATTGGGAAAGGCCCCTGTGCAGTGAGGGGAACATCCATCTAGGGAAGGGAGGAGGTGAGGCTCCCTGGGTCCTCCCCATACTGGTCCTCGCACACCCCTTTGGCTGCGGTGTGTGGGACCTGACTTGTGAGGTGTTTCTGGCACCTTCTTACTTTATGGATCACAGCTCTTTGTTCCAATCTGGCACCCCTAGAATATGCCTCGATCACATGCTAGGGCTCCTTATTCCCAGACACTGTCACAGGCTCCTCCACTACTACTGGGGCCATTCTTCCCCTTTAGAGCCCACGGTCGGCACAGACATCCAAGGACCAGGCCATAGCTCCCCGCCACAGCTCCTGGGCCACAGCTCCAGGGCCGCACCTCAGAGGCAATAAGGAGAGAAGAATGAATGGTCAGTCCAGTGAATGCTGGCTCCAGCTTCTTGTTAACTGTCTCCGGACACGCCTTTGAACGTGCAGATCCCCGCAGATCTCCGCAATGATTCACGCGGCTGTGGCAGGTGACGGAGTGAGCAAGAAACAGCCTGATCATGCACTTGTCGCATTCAACCTGGAGTGATGCTTCTATAGCCCCCGTCCCTTCCAAACCTCCTCAGGCTGTCCCTTTCAGCACGTGGCCCATCCCACATAGGTCGCAGGCAGGGCAGGCCTCTGCCTCCTCCAGCCCCCATTTTAAGCTCCACATCACTTGCGATGGGCCCGCTGTAAATGGGCCACCCTGTGCAATTCTGAGACGAATAAATCTTGTTGCTACTCCTTGGGGTGACAAGGGAATAGACTCTGGGAAAGTTCTGCCGTGCTCAGGATCTTGTTCGTTAATAATAATGATGAATGGCTTGCTTCTCCCATGCAGGGTGAGCTACGCTCTACTCCGGGCTTCTCTGGGGGGTGGCTTAGGGTGCTCACTGGAACAGAGTAGAGTTGGAGGGGGCTGTGCACGGCCAGGGAGCGAGGGGAGGGGGAGGGGGAGACGATGGGTGGAAGGTTGGAGAAAAGGAGAGGAGAGAATGACGAGAGAGAAGGACAAACAGACGCAAAGAAAAGTGGGGTGGGGACAGGGAAGAGGACAGAGATGGGGCCCAAAGGGAAAGGGGAATCAGAGGGGAGGAATATACCGGAGGAGCCAGGGGCACAGTTGTTGGGACAGAAATCAAGAAGACAAGGAGGCACTGTGAAGGGAAAGTTGTAAACAAAGGGAATGTTTATATATATATATATATTATATATATAAACATATATATATATAATATATATATATTATATATATATATCACTTAGTAGAAGTGCTTGCCTAGCATGCACAGAGCCCCGGGTTCAATCCCCAGCTCTGCACACGTCCAGCTGTGGAGGCACACACCAGTAATCTAGTCACTGAGGAGGTCGAGGCAGAGGGATCAGAAGTTCAAGACCCGCCTGGGCTACGTGAGACTCTGTCTCAAAAAAAAAAAAAAAAAAAAAAGACAGAAAAATGTTTTAAAGGACAGAAAGGTAAGTGGGGAAAGAAAAGAAGGCTCACAGCTCACACCCCTCGTGATCATGGGAACCCTCCCCGACTAGATGAATTCTGTACCCTTGACCAAATCTAGACAAACCCGCGACCATCTCTGCTTAGGTGCCATCTCTAAAGGCATTATTAATATTAATGGAATGCTTGCTAGATGCAGCTACAGTCTTTAATATCTTATTATAGAGCCTGTTCGAAAATGCATTAGTAATAAATTCCTGACAGATGGAGTTCTGACGAGGTGCAGGTGGCTTGGTTGGATCTAAGTTGGGAAAAGACCCTTCTGGAGCATGTGTGAGCTACTTAGAGGCTGGGGGCCATCCCAGGGTAAGGTGGAGGAGGGGAGAGAGGTTAGCTGGGGATGCAGCCTGGGTGAAGGCTGGTCTAGGTTAGAGGAGACAGGACTGATGGACTGGTGAAGGAATTTCAGAAGCAACAGGGTACCTCAAATTCCCAGCACTTTCTCAGACAATGAGGAGGCTCCTGGTACAACAGGAAGGATGGTTGTCGGGGTCTCAGGGCCAGGGAAGCATCTGTGTTTGGGGGTCCCATGGATTCCTTGGCAGGGTGTCACTTTCAGAGGTCTTTGTGACATTCCTATTGTCACCTGTTGGGACCATGGAGGGGGAAGAATAGGGTCTATAGGACATATAGGACAATAGGGTCCATAGGACATATAGGACAATAGGGTCCATAGGACATATAGGACAATAGGGTCTATAGGACATATAGGACAATAG
>CABHPQ010153737.1:31415-49962 GCA_902168405.1 Peromyscus aztecus
GACATATAGGACAATAGGGTCCATAGGACATATAGGACAATAGGGTCTATAGGACTCACGCTGTGGTCCTGGCTCACATAGATCAGGAGTGTGGACATCAGGAAGGGCAGGTGGAAACGACCAATCGGAGGATCATGAAGGAGTAGGGACAGGTGTGTACCTGGTCTCTCTGGAGCTCTCTGGGGTCCCATTGTGGTCAAGACAGGGCACTCTTATGCAGGCACAAACCTACACGTGTAGATCTGTGGTCCATCCCTATGAGGGGACCTAGGAGAACTCACTTCATAGAATCTCTTCTCTTAACTACTCTCTGCTCTCTCTTTTCAGAGGGGTAGTATGTGCATAACCTGAGACTGCTGGAAGACTATTCCCTGGGATTGCATCCTGAATGGTCAGATCTTCCCAGAAAATGTATACAACTCTCTGATGACAATTAGAATAGTCACCAATCTGATTACAGTAGATGGTACCCTCTCCACTATTGCTAGGAGTCTTAGCTGGGGTCATTCTTGTGGATTCCTAGGAGTTTCCCTGGCACCAAGTTTCTCCCTAACCCAGAATTGGTCCCTTTACCCAGTAACTGATAGAAGCAGACGCAGAGATCCTCAGCCAAGCACTGGGCTGAGCTCTGGGAGTCCTTTTGAAGAAAGGGGGGAGGAGGAATTATATGAGCCGGGGGGGGGGGGGGGGGGGGGGGGGTCAAGGTTATGACAGAGGAGCCCACAGAGTCAGCTGACCTGAGCTTGTGGGAGCACATGGACTCTGGACCAACAGTTAGGGAGCCTGCATGGGACTGACCTAGGCCCTCTGCACGTGTGCAACAGTTGTGTAGTTTGGTCTATTTGTAAGGTTCCTAGCGATGAGATCAGGACCTGTCCCTAGCCCTTAGCTGGCTTTTGGGAACCTGTTCCTCATGCTGGATGACCTCACCCAGCCTTGATACAGGGGGAAGAGCTGGGTCCTACCTCAACTGGATGTGCCATGCTTTGTTCAAGCCCATGGGAGGCCTGCCCCTTTCTGAATGGAGAGGGAAGAGTGGATGGGGGTGGGGAGGGGATGAGAGGAGAGGAGGGAGGAGAAACTGTGGTCAGTAGGTAAAACAAATGAAAAAAATGTTAATAAAATAAAATAAAATAAAATAAAAAGATTTATGTAACTCTGAGCCCTGTTTTGCAGCATGTATTGCCTTTGCAGGAAGCTGTGGAGACATTGACCACGTGCTTACTGAACGGCCACTGGCTCCTAACTGTGACCTGCAGGAGTGGCTCTGGACTTCCACTCCCCAGACTTGTCTTTCTGCCATTTGCCTTGGCCCCCTTTTCAGTTCTTAGACTGTCTCTTGTCTGTAGAAGGCACGGGACAAATATTGTCAAAGACTCAGGAACTTTGCAGCAAATACGCAGACAGAACACATTCATTTATTTCTGTTTTGGTCTCAGCCCCCTCACCAAGATGACAATAAGCAAATTAAAAATGCATAAATCCACAAGGGCAAACACAACGGGAGAGGAGACCACAGCACACGAGAGATGCCAGTGCAGCTCTGGAAACTGGAAATAGATGGGTGTCTTAGGAGGCAAGGAGGCTGTGCCTGGAAAAGCCCAGGATCCGTGGATGCCACATCACCCTGCATGGGAGGGGGTGTGTCGGGCTGAGGATGGGAAGAGAGGTGGAAGGTCTTATGGACCCAAGTGAGGTTGGGTCTCCGGTTCTTGCGGCAGACCGCAGGTTCCTTTCTGGATGGCTTTGTTAGGGGGCTCTGGACTCCAGGCTGGGAGCTGGGGCAAGGACCTGAGTGAATTCTCATCTTCCCGCTTCTCTCACCACCAGGCCTTCAGAAGCTGGGCGGCCAGGCAGAACACAGAAAACCAGCCCAAGAGAAAACCCAAGGAGTAACATGCCAGGGGGCCCTGATAGCAACAGGGAAAGTCTTGCCCAGCCCCCACCCCACATACCCTAAGAACCCATGATGAGTGGGCAGAAAGTGAAATATATAGTCACTCTTATACATGAAGAGACAGTGGAAACCTGGTAAGGCAGTGCACACCTGGGATTTCAGCACTCAGGAGGCCAAGGTAGGAGGGCTTGCTGCCAGTCTGAGACCAGCCTGGGCTACACAGCAGGAGCCTGTTTCAAAAGACTGGGAGCAAGGGAGGGAGGAAGGGAGGCAAGGCAAGAAGCAACCTGTGTCTTCAAAATCCAGTCAGGACAGAGCCTCTTTGAAGTAGGAACGTTCCAGGAGGAAAAAGAGCCCAGCAGAGAATAAAAGTCAGCTCAGGGGGCTGAGGCAGGAAAGTCAAAAGTTCAAGGCCACCCTGGACATCTTAATAAAGTCCTACCTCAAAATGAAAAGAGACAAAGAGAGGCTGGGGGGCTGTAACTAAGCCATAAAGAACTTGCTTAGCATGTGTGGGGCCTTGGGTTCGATTCCTAGTATTGCAGACAACAACAACAAATGGAAAAAAAAAAAGAAATTCAACAGAAGAGTCGGAAATGAAGAAAGTTTTCCCAAGTAAAGTAACTCAAAGATGAACATGGGCGAGAGAAGAACATCAGAGGAACAGCTTAGACCCAACCGACCCACAGCCCAACCAACAGGAGTTCACAGAGAGGTAGCATCAGGAAGCTTGTCATACAGGGGTAACAGGAAAAGCTTCCAGACTTAAGTGAGACGTGAACCCAGATCGTTTCAGAGATAGACTCGCACAAAAACATAAACTTAGACCTTTCCAAATATGAATATGTGTGTGGGGAAAACCCCAGAGATTGTAGAGAGAAAACAAATGCCCACAAGAAGATCAAGAGTCAAGCCACCATCCAGATTCTTAACAGTAAAACATAGGCTGAAGTATGGAGGAGGAAATGAGCTCAAAGAATGAGGAAAATTAGTTCTATACCCAGCCAAACTATCCATGAATAAAAATGTAAACACATTTTTCAGATAAAGTTTTTTTTTGTTAAATTCCCATAAATCCCTTTTCCTGGTGTAGTCTATCAAAAGGATGATAGAGACCAAGAAAGGAAAAAAAAAAGATACCTATCAAAAACAAAAAAACAAACAAAAAAACCCAGATCCAATATAGGAGAAAAGTAAGGAATTCTTTTTAATACACTAAGAGATAATCAATTATGCTAGAATATTTAGGGGGCACTTAAGTGATAGGCTTATGGAACACAAAATAAGCAACTAAGAGAAGTGAATCAATTCTAGGACAAACAAAAGAGGAATCATATAAGTAAGTACAGTATATTATGTGGCTCATCTAAGAATAACACTTACATAATCATTACACCAGACATACTAAATGCTGTTCTAGCTAACAGGAAGGCAATAATTACGTTTTAAGGAATGGTGGGGGATGTCAGTGGTGTGTGTTGGTGTTTGTGTGTACATGTGTAGTTGTATATGTGTTCTGGGGTTGGTTTGTCTGTGTGTAACAAAGATAGGTAGGAATGGATAAATGTCAAGTTCTCTCTTCCACAGTCACTAGCTAATATCTAAAAGCGAACAGTTTAAGTGAACAAAAAATGAGAAGGTAAATTCCATAAATCAGAGGAGGGTGTCTCAAAGTAGTGAAAAGTGGAGCAGGACCCTGCTGTTTTTATTAGAAGCCACACTATACTAGAAGACATTTAAGCTCATCCACATGTAATTTTGATTAAAATTAATATGAAAAAAATGACAACCTCACCACAGCTAGACCCCTGAGGGTCCCTCTCCCTTCCAGTTCTGTCCCCTGTGGGAAATCCTGGCAAGCTAGCTGTCCCAAAGTACCCTCCTATCTTCTCACTTCCTCCTCAGACACCATCCCTGGCTCTTCCGTGACCTTCAAGACCAAAGCTCTAGACCCTGAATGTCACCCTAGCATGACCAAGTGTTCTATCTCCAAACTTATCTTTCACTGCTATCCCATGAGACTCCTACTTTGCTCGGTGATTCCGGTTCTTAGCTCTACCAGGTTTCCAGCTCTCACATCCAGGTTTGGCTGCAGACCTCCTCCTCTGTCCCATGTACATATGACCCTGACTGCCCCACAGATGCTAGACATTATGGCTGGTGGAACTTCAACAATGGCATCGCCGCCTCACTCCCATCTCAGAGCTTGCTCTTCAAAGCCAGGTGTGATACTCAATGTGTGAAATGGACCCAGCTCCTCCCTTTCCCCATAAAGGCAACCTGAGGCAGTTTCCTCACTCCATGCCAACCAGTGACCTTCCTTGAGAATGAAGGACAGAGCCCATCCCACAAGTGCCCATATTCCAGGGCTGTCTGACCAGCAGGTGCACAGGGAGGCATGTGGCAGTGTAGAGCCCTATGCACCAGGGAGTGGGCAGCTGGTAGATCTGCCTGGCAGCTGCCTGGAGCCCAGGTGTACAGAAAGAAAGGGCCTGGATAGTCATGTAGCCCTGTGTCCACAGGAGTCTTAGCCTCACTACATACTGTTCCAACACCAGCCAATATGGCTGCCTAACTAAGGACTAGCCTGGACTGGAGCAGGACCCTTGGGATCTGGCTCTACTAGTCTCACTTATAGTCCTAGCCTGAGCTGTTGGTGTGATTGGATGCTGGAGGCTTCATCCTGTCTCAGCCCAGCTTCTGGTTTCCAAGAAAATGGAGGGATCCATGTGTGGACCATCACCTTCAAGCCAATTGGCTTGAATGGAAAGACCTAGAGACAACTGTCTGCACATCTGGGTTAGGTTCTTGCCGTTCTATGGCCCTCTGTAAGACTTCCTCCTTGGTGGTTATAGGATATCAGTGAGCGAATATGAAGCCTTGGTTTTCCCAACCAGGAAATGGGCATAATGATCTCTGTGCTGCCTTCAGCATAGCTGGAATCGACAAGGAAAAAGTTGAAATGGCCTCAGAGTCCATGCTTTCTGGGTATCAACATACTGCTCAAAATATTTCTGGATTTCAGATTTCCGGGTTAGGAGTGTTGAACTGGTTAAGTCTGTGCAAACACATTCAAACCTGGAAAACATTAGAAACACTCCTGGTTCTGAGGAGTTTGGATGAGGGATACTCATTGTGTGGTGAATAATATGTTCAAGAATCAAGGTTTCTGGGTGTTTGGGTTGGTGCTGGGGCCCCTGACCATCATGGGTGAGGCCTCAGGTTCTATATGCCCAGGATCATGAACAAACATACCAATGCAATCAAAGGCTCTAACAAAATCTTCACACCCTCCGACAGAGTCACAAAATTCCAAGAAAAGAATCCAGAGCATGTGGTAGGCAGTGGGAGTTTTGCTAACAAATGACCTCAAGTCCATGGACGGGACTAGAGGCCGGAGCTGCAGGTGGTCCTGAGACCTAGCAGATTTTGGATGCATGGAGTCTCCTAGAAGTTGTTTTTTTTTTTTTTCCTAGACTTTCATGGAACTGGGGTAGTAGCAGCTTCCATCTGTTGAGGGTTTCCTGTATGGGGCTCTATGTGTGTCGTCCCAGACAGTTTACACAGCAGCTGGACAGCAGACAGTGTCACCCCTCCATCCTTTGGATCCCAGAGCCAAGTGACAATGCTCCCACTCCAGCAGGCTACTCCACAGCCTAAGCTTTTAATCCTCACATGGCACCATCCCTAGTGCCCAGGAGCAGGGTGTGATGGACAAAGGGACCTTGGGAAACTAGGACCCATGCTGCCATTTTGGCTCAGCACAAGGGACTGCCAGTGATGGCCAATGGTGCTATGGAAATGACTTGGGCCATTTTAAGGACCCAGATTCATAAGTGACACGTGTCAGTGTTCTTTGGGGGAAGTACCAGGACTGGATGAATAAGTTACTAGGACCCATCAGGCTCATTCATCTGTCCTGGACATGTTTAGAAAACATGGGACAAGACTGCCTTGACCACGCACACACTCCTTATCTCTCCAACTAAAAAATGGTGAGGTCATTACAAATTTCCTTGTGGAAGAAAATACAGAGAGTGGGGTTCTGAGGGCGTTTGTGGTAGGAGCCCCAGCTGCACACTTTATGCACTCTAGGGAAGCTGAATAGGCTCTCTGATCCTCAGTTTCCTAACAGTGAGATGCGCACGATAAGATTTGTCCTTATGGGAACCACCATGGAAAGTGTTCGGTGTGCAGCAGGTGTTTAAGAAAGATTAAGCTCTGACCTCCTAGGGCAGGCATAGGGGTGAAGCATGGCCATCTTGCAGACAAGGGTCTATGAACTATAATGCTTTGCAAACGTTACTTCTAGTTGGGAGGGTTAGAATCAGAGGGGGTGACATCGAAGCCTGAGGTCCCTGCCCTGTTCTCAGTAGAGATATGCACATCCCACTCTGTCTCCAACCCAAAGGGGCTCCATTTCCCAGCCCTAAGGCTCATTTCTTCCCTTAACGATGGGTTGTGCTAAACAAATGAATATGTAAATTTCCTTAGGGCTGGCCTTACAGCTCAGGAAGCTATTGCTAATGAATGAATTGGAATAAGGAGACAGCAGAAGCAATAGCTCTCAGTCTCCCTCCTCCCTCTCCCCTCTGGCTCCTCCCTCTCAGGTGCTCCACATCTTTACCCAGCAGAGTCCCCAGAGGGAGAAGTGGGTGCAAAGGCAGCAGAGGCTGGGTGGGGGCATGGTGGCATCCGGTGCTGAAGTTTGTTCCTCTTTCGCTCCTGTAGCTACAGCTACCAGCCCTTCAGGCAGTGTGGACCTGTCGCTTAGCACCTGGGGAGCATCTGGATGGACAGAGCCAGAGGCAGGAGGGTTGTAGGGGACAGCAAGGAGAAGGCTTCACACTGGCTGCAGGTTTACTGAGGGCTGGTTGGCACTATCCTTGAGCCGGGCAGAATAGGGTGACCAAGAAATTCACTAGGTCCTGGGGACTATGGGAAAGTAGGTGAAGAGGAATTGGAAACCCAACATGGTGGCACACACCTGTAATCCCAGCACTCAGGAAGTGTAGGCAGGAAGATCAGGAAGGAGTTCAAGGATACCTTGAACTACATTGCAAGTTCAAGGCCAGCCTGGATTACATGAGACTCTGTCTTGGCGGAAGGAGTTCAAGGGCACCTTTAACTACATTGCAAGTTCAAGCCTGGACTACATGAGACCCTGTCTTGAGGGGGGTGGGAAGACTTGAGGAGGTGCCTATACCCAGTACTGGTTGGCACTAGCTGGAAATCCCTGAGTAGGTACCAGCGCTGAACCACCACCAGCCTCAGTCTCGTACATTCTTAGAAGAATCCTGTACGGTGCCAGGGCAGAGAAGCAGACTCTGGCTTAGCAGCCCAGGCTATGGCTTGGAAAGCCAAGACCCAGGGAAGGAAGGGGCCCTGGTTGTTGTCACTCAGATGCTCACTGGAGAGCTCATTCCCTGACCTAACAAGGATGGAAGGTGGCTTGCCCAATCACTCATCATTCTTAGCTTCTTGGGGACCACGTAGACCATGCAGTAGACCATGTGTAGACCATGACCCAGAACCCCGAGGATCTGGAGCTTTGTGGCCCCAAGTGTAGTCCTGGACAAGGTATAGCCACACACCTTGTACTATAAAAGGCTGTGACTTAAGTTTTTCCAGATGCCTGGTTGGAGGTGCCCTTGCTGAAAAGCTAGCTCCATCCTCAGATACATAAAGGCTGTAGGTTTTGAAGGAGGAAATAAAGTCATCTCCTTCTCTTTCCTTTTTAAAGAGCCTCACTTTCTACAGGCATATGTGGCACTCTCAGGGATGGGATAAATCATAGATTCTGATGCTCCACCCTTCCGGGGGGCTCACCCTGCACCAGGCCTACAGGACACCATCCTACAAAGAGGCCATCCATAAAGGAAGAACTCAGAGGCAAAGGGTACCACAGGCCAAGACACAAAGAAGCCTGATGCCCTGCGACTCAGCCTCCTTAACTCTCTTGAGCCGGGCAGAATAGGGTGACCAAGAAATTCACTAGGTCCTGGGGACTATGGGAAAGTGGTTTAAGTCTTAGTAGGTGAAGAGGAATTGGAAACCCAACAGCACACACCTGTAATCCCAGCACTAGGAATGGGTCCTGCAGACAAAAGAATTCTTCTCATCTAGTTTAGCCTGGCCAATGTCTAGTGACCAACTCCATCATTGCCAAGGATTGGCAGCCTTGGGCTCGATGGCTTGCCTTGAGGTAGCCAGGAGACCCACTCACCTAAAGAACTTACTTTGGAGGAAGAGAACATCCAACATGGCTATCCTTGGGGACTGTCCCAAGATTGGGGTTGTGCATTCTAAAGGCTGAGATAATAGAGCCTTTGTCCCTGATGTTCTGGGCAAGTCGGGGCCTGTGAAAGGCATGGGGCAGGGGCTAGCTCCTTGTTAACCCTGGTCTGCTGGACTCCTCCACTGGCTTCAGGCACACCCAGAGGCCCTATCACATGTAGACTTACAAGATGGCCTCCAGACAGACCCCCAGAAAAGATGGAGGCCCAGAAATCTTACTCAAGAGTAGTCCTTGGACATGCACAGCCTCATGAACAGAGTAGGGAAGGTACCTCTTCAGTGAGTTGAATTGAGCAGCAACCTGAGAAGAAAGTTCCAAGGCCTCTCCGACCCCACCTACAGTTAAGGATACAGAGACATCTCTACGAGAATGTTCTCCCACCCTTCCTCCTTTCTGTCACCACCGCCAGCTCTCAGCAGCCCCCAGGCTGGTCCTCTGTCCAGTCCCACGGGAAGTGAGAGAGCTTGGGATAGAAATTGCTGCCTTTCATTAAATGGAGTGCTAACACCATGAATTTCAAATGAAACCCAGATGAAGAGGACCCTGGCAGCCTCACCTCCATTTGATATTAATTGGGCGACACTTTGTTTTAATGGTACATTAATTAATGCAGAATCTGCGCGGAAGTCCGCGTGACACTCACATTAATACAAATGAATTCATTACCATCGGTGTTATTACAAGAAATGACAAATAAATCTGTAACAGTGGGACCCTTCAAATAATAATCACGAATCATTAGGTCTGTGCTCCGCTCTGTTCCTTGGTACTGGTTTGCAAATGTGTGTGTGTGTATGTTCTACACTTTTGTACTGGGGGCTTACAGGAGGGTGCTGAAGGATTGGCTCTTCTTGACTGCCATCCCTCCCCCAACCTACAGGGTCTTTCTTTTTTCCAAAGAGCTTACCCCCAGATATGGAGCCCCTCCCATGTCAGGAATGAAATTGAGGTTGGCCTGCAAAACTCAGCTTTGTCCAGTGTATACATTGCTCTGTGGTTGGGAGAGCGGGAAAGGAGTAACAGCAATGGCTGCCCTCGGGTGCACCTGGGCTGTAGGCTTTCCCACAGTGAGACTGGTCTTCACGTTGCACCCCAAAACTTCAGGCGCCTTGGGGAGGAGAATTCTGGGACTAGTAAGCAGCATGGTGTTGATGTATAAACTCTCTCTGGTCCTCAGCGTTATTTCTCTGTATCCATTGGAAAAGAGAACCACGCAGAGAGGTCGAGGGGCTTATGCCCAGCTCTGCAGAGTTGAAGCCAAGCTTGGGATGCAGCGCAGACTTAGTATATACAGCTTCCAAGGCTCCAAGTCATTGCAAGAGATGCTCCTTGTGGCCCAGATAGGATTAGCACCCTGGGGACAGCAGGGGGTAGCTGGGTACACATGACGGTTCCATCCTCCTCTCCACTTCCTTGCTTGTTGCTCCATTAGGGACCCCAGAAGCTGCGACTACTGACTTCTCCCCAGTTGCCTCTCACACCCTTGGATTGCCCTGAAGTCACAGTCAAAAGCGTTTTTTTTTTGTTTTGTTTTGTTTTTTTTAATTTCTCTGGGGGTTAACAAGCAAGGTCCCCAGAAACCACAAGAAGCAAGATCCTAAGAGACCAGCTTGGAAGAAGGCACAGGGCTGACTGTCTTGAGTGACTGAGACAGAGCTGACATTCTGAATGGCTGGCACACAGGTTACCCCTCCTCCATTTTGTACTCAAGGAAGACTCTTACCAGCGAGGCCCAGTAGCAGGCTTCAGAACTCCCACCCAGGCACACCAAGCTGCTTCTGTCAAGGGGTTAGAGTAGCCTAGTGATTTCAAAGTTGCTTGGTACCCGTTTTCAGAAGGTCCCTCCTATAGAGGCCTTTGAAATGAGATCCAGTCTCCTCTAACAGGGTTACCGGAGAGCCCTTCAGCCAAGGGACTGTCACTAAATGACCTCCCTCAGAGGCCAGCTGACCCAGAGTCTGGAAATTCTCTGACATAACTGAATTGCTCCTCTCCTGTGAGAATCCGCTTGCCACAGCATACTGACTTTTGACTAACGGTCCAAACAACACGGCGACCAAATCCAGTGTGCCCACCCTTGAGCCTCCGCTGATACACTCTATCTATGGGCCCTGCCTGATGACCTACCCTCGGCCTTCATCCTAGGACACTACTACTCTCAGATGAGATCCTGGCTCATCTTCAGTGGCTACAGCCCAAGGTTGGGGATTGGTGTGGGGGGAGGGGCTCCAGCTCTCTCTTCCATGCATGGTCTCCTTCATTCACACTGGCACCAAATGGACCAATTAATCACCTAACATTGTTAACTGTACTAATTACGCTCATTCTAGAAACTTGTGGAACAATTATTTACTGTCTCTGCCTCCTGAGCTATCAATTATGGTGATTGCAGGCAATCTGTCACTCTCAGACATGACAGTGGTGGCCCCTCTAACCTCAGAGCTGGCTCCTCAAGAACTCCTGGAGGGCTTTGCCTGGGCTCGGGGGTACAGCCAGCAGGTGGCTTTTTCAAGGAGACCTGGCATGGCAATTTAAAGTCGGGTGAGTGTGCTACTCCTGAGTGAAGTCTATTACACCATGGTGCTTCCCCCTAGAAGAGGAAGCCCAGGCACCACTCTGGCGAGTTCATACTCAATCCAGTGTCTCTGTGGATGTGTACAGTACCTTCCCTGGTCTGGTTCAGTATCACATCCCAAAGATCTATGGGAAGGCTATCTGCACATGCTACACATTGGATTTTCCCAGGCTCCCCAGTGTGGGGATCCCCAATGTGGGGGGAAGGGGGGGCTCTGGCTTCTATCCAGCCTGCTATAATACAGATCTGAGATTCTGTTCCCCAGAACTTGTTGACCAGAAGACAGTGTGTCTGGCCCGACAGGACTGCTACTACATGAAGCAGACAATGAGGTCATGCCGCAGGGAAGGGACCAGGTTTCTGCTCTCTAATGCCACCAGCCTGGGCGCTGACCCACAGGCTGTCTCCACCCAATATTCAAGGATATTCTGTCCCTGCACACTGCCGGGTGAGTGCGTGATGGGAGGCGTGGGGCTGTCGCACTCATTCAGGCACATAGCAGGCTCCCTAGGGCTGTGGCTCCCTGTCCCCTGGGCTCCCTCCCCCATCCCAGCCCTCCCACTGGCCCTGGTGCTCCCACACTGCCAGACATCAGGGCTGAAAGCACTTAGAGCCCACCGCTGGGCTCGAATCTACCGCCGTGCAGAGAAATGCACTCCATCACTGTGCAGTTGACAGGCTCCAGGTAGGCTGGAGGGGCTGCAGAGCCTTCCCTGGACCCCCGCCCCTCTCCTCCTGTGGGTAGGAGGCAGGCTGAAGAGCTCCTTAGCCCTAACCACAGCAGCCAAGGGGGACTGTACCTCCATGGAGGCCCCTGGGTCCCGAAGAAACCTTGATACCTGAACATGGGTGTCTCCAGGACACTTTAGACTCTACATACCTAAGAAGCAGCTCCAAGTCTGCCCTGGAAATTGCATCCTTGGTTCTGTGAGTGTCGAGACAATTGTACTGTATACAGCTGTAAGGCCGGAAACCAGAGCCGGTTCCTTCCTTCTCTGCCCTTCTCCTACCTCTCCCGACCCTCCACCCTTTCCTAGGCCACGGCACGTGACGTCCTTACTAACGCACCCCTTCTCCCCGTTTTCAATCTGGTTTCTGATGCTACACCAAAATACCCGTGTCTTGTATACTTTCCAAAGAAAAAGAAGTTCATCTAGCTCACAGTTGAGAGGTTAAAATTCCAAGATGGGTAGTCCATCTGGTCAGCCTCTGGTGAGGACTCCTTGGCCATATCACAACGTGGTAGATGAAGAGTAGACAAAAGCCGCTGGGTGTAGGAAGGGCCAACGCACGGGGAACAACCTTTCTGATAGCCAGCTTCAGTGAGATCTCATAGCATGGGAACCAGAATTCACCACTTCCCAGGGTGGAACCTAGGGCACATAGCCTCCCACCACCAAACTCCTCTTTCTAGAAGGTTCCACGCTTCAACACTGCCACATTGGAGCCCAAGCTTCTAGAACAACAGGCTTCCTGGGGGTGGGGGAGCAGTTTCAGACCGTGTGCACATCCTACAGTCCTCTGCCACATGGATACTCCCCGTAACTGACATGAATGCCACACTCCTGTCCATGCTCTCCAACAGTTCTCCCCTGGCTTTCTCTGGCTCCAGGGTCAACGTCACAACACCCTCCAAGGTTCCACGTGGCAAGGCCTACCAGCTTCTCTACCTCCCTTGCCCTAGACCTGCTTATACGTTTCTCTTCGTCACATGCACCAGGGACCCTACTGCCCCCTCTCCCCGGCCACTGCCCTGCAGCCCAACCAAAAATTTCTCTCCTCTTCACCTGCACTGCCACTCACTTGACCGTCACCTCTCAATCCAGTCTCACTCCTTCAAAACCTGGTCCAGTCCCTAGTCTGGGTCAGGCTCCTGCTGGTCTTATCAGAGAACATGAGCTTTTTCTTGGGTTCCAATCTCAACCTGGAATTATATAGCTCAATAACCACCCGCTTACCCCAGACTCTGAGCCCCTCAAGTTGGGCCATGGTGGGCTCTACCCACTGTGTGTCCCCAGGGCCCAGGATGTGAAGGTGCTATTGAACCCTCACCCTCGTGTGTGGTATATGCATGTTTGTGGATATGGAGACCAGAAGTCAATGGGTCCTTGTCAGCTGCCTCGGCTCAATTGCTCTCCATCTTGGTTTTTGAGGCACAGTCTCTCACTGCCCACTGAACATTTCGGCCAGTCTGGCTGGCCAGGGAGCCCCCAGCATCTGCCTTTCTCTGTCATTCCCCCCTCATCACTTGGCTGCACCGCCATGCACAACTTTTTAGTGAGTGCTGGGGATCGAACTCAGTTCTCCACACTGTGCACTAAGCATTTCGCCCCCTGAGCTACCTCCTCATCTCCTGAATAAACATCTTTTCTGAATGGCAGGCAGCCCCAACACCTGCCTTTGACTCTCTTCTTGAAAGTTTCTTCCTCCTGTTAATCCCATAAATACTGACTGGGCAGTGGAGGGACACCCACAGGACCTACTCTCGTGGGGCAGGCCAAGCAACAAGACTGCAGGTACCAGTCCCTCCCCATCACAAGGTCTGGCCTGCAAGAAGCTGGACCTAAATTGGTTTCTCCACCACTGGGGTCTGACACCTGCCTGTCTTTGCTTAGGCTCTGCCTGGAGAAATTCTTCCTGTGTTTATTCAGTCATTCAACATGTAATCACCGAACGCCTCATATGTGTCGACTGATGTTCAAAGGCAGCGACACAAGGAAAATGCCCGTCACCTTTCACATTCCACTGATGACCATTTCCAGAGAGCTGGAAGGCCTTGATTCCCTGACCCCGGGCTGGGCTTGCTCTTTCCATGGGCCTGAGAGCCCGAACCCTGCACAGTTGCCACCTGGCATGTCCCAGTCTGCTTTGTTTAAGAATCAAGGCTGAGCAAGGCACGCTAACATTTCACTGCTGCCTCGCTCCCCACAGCACCTGGGACCGCCACAGCCCAAATACATTCATTCTTGGCATGAAGTGGTGGCTCTCTCATTTCCAGTGTGTCTGCACAAGTGGGGAGAGAGACAGAGATAGAGACAGAGACAGAGAGACAGAGAGAAGGTGACTCTGTCTGAAAGCCTCAGTAGGGAGGGTCTTTGGGATCAGACTTGGAGAGGAACAGCATGGGAGATGAGATCTACTTGCCCTGAGTGTGAGGACACTATGGCCATTGGATCATAGGACCAGATGTCCTTGAGTATGTGATAGGCAATCAAACTGATCACTGCATATGGTGTTTGTGTGCTGAAATGCTGTATTGTATATAACCCAGAAATGTTTGCAATTGCTATGTGTCAAATAAAAACATATTGGCAGGGGTTGGAGAAATGGCTCAGTGGTTAAGAGCTTTTACTGCTACTAATAGAGGACCTCCTGAGGTTGATTCTCAGCACCTACACAGGCATCTCACAACCACCTGTGACTACAGCTCCCAAGAAATCTGATGCCTTCTTCTTGCCTCTATGGGCAACTGTATACACATGTACATACCTACACACGTATATGCATATTAAATATAAATAAATTGCACAATACAACACACACACAACATGCACTCAAAAAAAGTTGTGTCAAGAGGTGTTTGAGGGCAGAGACACACTGGCCTTACCCAGGTTTGGCCCTTGTGATGGTTAGAGTCATTTGGAAAGAGAACTTCGGTTGGGGAATCACCTTCGTAAGATTGGCCTATAGAAGTCTGAGGGAGCATTCTTGGGAGGGCCTAGACCACTGTGGGTGAGGTCTTGAGAAGTTTAAAAAGCAAGGCTGAGCAGGCCACAGAGAGCAAGCCAGTAAGCAACAACCCTCTGGGGTCTCTGCTTCAATTCCTGCCTCCGTGTCCCTGCCCTGGCTTCCCTTAGTGATGGATGTAAGCTGCGGGATAAAATAAGCCCCTCCCTCCCGAGCTGCTTTTGGTCATGGTGTTGATCACATTTCCATACAGTTTATCACAGGTGTTTATCACATAGATATCAAGGCAAACTAGGTCAGCCCTGGTAGTTCTCTTGGGTCCACACCCACCTGGATGTCCTTCTGATGCTGCCTGTAACTGCACGGAGTCAAGGTGAGCTTTGTAACAACGGGCCCATGCCTGGAGAGCTGCCACTCCATGATAGTGTGCTCAGGGAAGCCTGTGTGTCCACCGTGCTGGTGGCTGCTCAGGGCCCCTGGCTGTGCTATCAGTTCAAATCTCTCCTCCAGCAGCCTGTAGGGTGCTGGTGGCTTTCCTTTCCCACTGTCATAGCCAGAGGGACAGCCTTGATGCTACCCCTGGCTCTGCCCCCAGAGATCCAAGCCCTGGGCCACCCCTAGGTCTAACTCTATCCATAAAGTGACCATTGAACTGTGAAGAAATTGGAATAGCCACTTGATGGGGGTTCTAGCTGTCTGTGAAAGCAAGCAAAAGGGTTTTGGCTCCTTTGAAGGTGGAGAGGGCATGAGACAGGCCTGTGTCTTCACCCCAGGCACCTGCAGCCAATGTTCGTTAGTACCCTGGCCCCTGCTTCACACCTGATTGTGGGAAGGAGGGCTGGGGATGCAGAGCACCCCATGATGGTGCATCCACACCCCTGGGCCGGGGTGGGCCTTCCACCCCTCTTCTCCATCCTCGCCTCTAATGGGTTAACCTCCCCCATAGCGCCCTCATTCCCTCAGCTGGAAGGAAGGAAAGTGGGTGTGGGCAGGCTCTGCCCAAGCCCTGATTGCCGCCGGCCCAGCCCCAGCCTGCTCTCATCTCTCAGCCTCCTCCACTCTGCGCTGCCCCTGCCAGGCCTGGCGTGATTGGGACCCCTCCTGCTCCAGCTGATTAGGACTCATTTCACCCGGCCGTTCCCATCTCTGTCTGGAAGCCTCCTCTGTTATTAAGGCTGTTTGCCGTCCACTCTCCTGGTCCACTGGATGAGGTGAGCTTATTCGATTTGATTTCTCCCCCACTTTCCTCTTTCCCTCTACTTCTGGCCATGTTGTTCATGTCTCCAGTGAGTCACACAGCCCCAGAGTTCAGGGGAAAAAAACTAGGAAAATTCACTTCAAAAACCTCAGAGTAAAAATAACTATAATAAGGCCAGATGACTAATAAAAGCTTTGTCGAATGTAGCTTTGATTAAAAGATGACTTCTCCTCCCTTTTTCCTACCTCAGCCTGAAAAGGCACGCCTGGCCCTTTAAGACAGCAGCTGCTTGAGGGATGGATGGGGAGTAAGTGGTTTATCCTCTTCTGGGGTTTACTTTTTCCCCAGTCCTTTTTCCCAGTCAGGACCCCTCTCCCAAGATGCCTAAAGACCCATCTGACATTCACTCTCCTTTCAGTACCCAGCTACTTTGCAGGGATCACATGACCAGGAAGAAGTAGTTCTTAGCAACCATGAGCCTCACCCCTCACGTGGGGATATAGTTATCAATGGGGTGCTGATGACCAGCTGTACCTGGGGTCCTAAACTGCACCTTGGGGGTGAGGGTGACGTAAGAACTCACGCCAGCTTCTATTGTCCCATCTGTCAAATAGGAGAAGAACCTTTCTCCTTTCCAGTTGTGGCCTGGAGAGTTAAGGACTGGCGGTCCAATGCAGGCTTCTGAAGAAAGGTAAGCTGCTTCGCTCGGATATGGAAGCCAAGTCACATATGGGAAGCTGCACCCCCCCACTGCCCCACCCCCATCACAGGAGAGTGAATCTCAAATTTGTTCAGTCATCACCGAGAGGAGAGAACACTAGTCATATGTGGACCTAGCAATCGGGCAGCTGGCCAGGGCCCTTGCCACCCAGACCAGGGAAGCAGGACTCTGAAGTCTGTAACAACATATTTCTTACAGGCTTTCTGGGAAATTGAATTCCAGAGGGGGCCAAGCGACGGCTCCTGCTGGGGCAGAGGTGGGAACCCTGTTCCAGGAATTGGGGCCAAGGGCTGCTCGACTCCTTGCACACTGGACCAGGTGCTTAGCTCCCAGGCCTCAATGTCCTTCTGTGGACAGGGCTCGGGAGGAGATTTTCCTGACTCAGGCTGCCACAGCTTTCCATTCACTACCCTTGTGCTGCAATATGCCTGGAGCTCTGCATGGCAACCTTGGCCCTGAGTGACAGCATCTGCAGACTCATGTACATCTCCCTGAACCCCTCCAAGCCACCTGGGTGAATGCACCCTGCCCAGAGCCATCAGCACCCCTAAAGAGGCTGAGTCCGCAAACTGAACTCTGCCTTCGCCTCCCCTTCGAGGGGCGAAGGGAACTGAAGTGTGGCGGCCTGGAGTCTGGCCCGGCTGCTCGATTTCATTCACCATTCCCAGCCTCGTTCTCACTGGAGGCACTGGGCTGTGGAGGGAGAAGTCGAGTGCTTTTCAATTTCACGCCAGGTATCAGTGGCCAGGCCTTGGCTGGTCTTATCTCCCTGGCCTCCTGCCCAGGTGGGCGTCCGCTGAGCTCGGCTTCACTGTAAAGCCCACGACAAGGCTGCTCTAGGGCAAAACTTGCAGTCACAGGAACTCTGGAGCATGCTGGCATCTATAGGCAGGTGGGATGCAGGGCCCATGTCCTGCTGTAGGAGGTGGTAGCCTTGGGACTAACAATCTCTATGCACACCATGGCACTGTAGATAGAGGTTCAAGGGCTAATCATGCTCATGGTGGGTTGTGACTCTTAGGGGTGGAAGATTCCTAACAATGATTTTTATCCTTAATCCTCCTTTTCTTTGTTTCCCAAGTGAGGAAGCAGATGCCCTGGAGGAAGCAGATGCCCCAGAGATATATGTGACAGAACTGGATGATCCAGCCTCAACTCCTACAGCCAAGATCCCAGGATGTCCCCACTAAGTGAAGAGGTCAACCATATATCTCTACATGACTACATAGATACTCCAGAGAGTCTTCACCTGCTGAGAGACCCCTGAGCTACAACACCTCTCCCTGCTGTAGGGAGGCAAGATGCTTCCCTCTCACGGCCTCAGTTTTCTTATCTGGAAAATGGGAAGCAGGAAAGTATACTGTGTACAACATACTTACACTCCTTTACAGATTAAAATCAGGTGCCTGGGAAATAGCCCAGCAGGTAACAGTGCTTGTTGCCCAAGCCTGATGGCCTGAGTTCAAGCCCCAGAACCCATGTCGTAGAAGGAGAAAACAGACTCCTGGAAATTATTTTCTGATTTCCCCCTACCACCACTAATATAAAAGTATCAGGGGTGAGAAAATTATGGTTGAGGCTGGAGCTGGGACTTGCCTGCGTTTGTGCAAGTCGTCAACTACATGCTTCTACATGTTTTCGTGTGTTGTGGGAAATACGGGAAGAGTATTTCATGGTGCATGGAGATTGCATAAGATTCAAGCTCGCAGCTGTGACCTAGCACTGGAACTCAGCCAGGCTTGGGCATCTTTCAGGTGTGTCCAATCCTGGGATGCTGAGCTATGATGTCATCTCCAAAGTTCATGTAAAAGACTCAACAATTTAGTTAACCCAAAAAAAAAAAAAAAAAAAAAAACAACTCACGATGTTTTAGTAAGTTTACAGTTACACATTGGGCCACATTTGTTGTTATCCTTGATCACGTGGGGCTGCATTCAGTGTGTGGGTCCCAGGCTGGATATACCTGTATCATATACTGTCTGTAGTTTCTTTCGTGTAGCCAGGAAGCTTCATGGTTGTAATAGAGACCTTAGGAGAATCCTAACCACTTATTAGGTGGTCCTTTGTAGAGAGGTCCATTAACCTCTAAGCTGGGCCCAGCTTCCAAGCCCCAGCAGGGAACCGGAAGAAGAAACAGTCTCTGGGTGTTCTCTTTTTACATGTATACAAGA
>CABHPQ010153738.1:0-24071 GCA_902168405.1 Peromyscus aztecus
TCATTAATGTAATTAAGAAAAATCCTTCACAGACATTCTTAAAGGCCCATCTATTGTGCCGTGTGACTAACCATCACATGACAACTCTTGGCACATACTAGGTGTGTGTTAATGTTTTAGATACTACTGTTGACACTTTATAAGTTTAAATGAAGGAAGAAAACCACAGTGACACAAAGTATACAAAAGGAAAGGAGAGATATTAAATCACTTGATGGGATGATGGAAAAGGAAAAAACACAGTGCATTGTTCATATTAGTGAGATCTCAGGTCAGCTAGAGAGTATAGTCTACCAAACCTCCTCCAATGGAGAAGGCAGGGGCTGACAAGGTGACAAGTACCAACAGGTACCAGTACTTGCTGCCACACATGGTGGAAGGAGAGAATTAACTCCTGCAAGTTGTCCTTACAAACAAAGCAAGCCACTGGGGACCAAGCGTTCAAATACAAGAGCCCACGGGGGACATTTCTCCTGTGATCCACCACAGTAACTCTCAAAGGGCAGCTGACTAAGATGGCCGCTGAAATATTTGCCTTCACTCTTTCTGCCTCCTGAGACTGGAGTAGAACAATGAAAGTCTTTCGCTTTGTTTGTTTGTTTGTTTGTTTGTTTGTTTGTTTTTAATGTATAAATCCTTTGTGAGGTCAAAGAGGGAAGGAGATAAGGAGGCAAGAAAAGATTAAATACAGGGGCCGGAGAGATGACTTAGCGGTTAAGAGCACTGACTACTCTTCTAGAGGACCCAGGTTCAATTCCCAGCACTCACATGGCAGCTAACAACTGTCTCTGACTCCAAGATCTGACACCCTCACATAGACATATTTTCAGGCAAAACACCAATGCTAATAAAACAAAAATACATCAATAAAAAAAAAAAGACAAGATGAATACAGACTTTAGTATCAAGAAAGCAGGCTGGAAGCCAGGCGGTGGTGGCGCACACCTTTAATCCCAGTCCCCAGGAGGCAGAGCCAGGTGGATCTCTGTGAGTTCGAGGCCAGCCTGGTCTACAGAGCAAGATCCAGGACAGGCACCAAAACTACACAGAGAAACCCTGTCTCGGAGGAAAAAAAAAAAAAGAAAGAAAGAAAGAAAAAGAAAAAAGGAAGCAGGTTGGATTCAGCAGAGCTCTCCATCCTCTCTACAAGGACACAGAACCTGACTGAGATACTGAAGAAGTGTGGCAAGAGGAGGAAGATCTAAATATGAGGGAATCTTTAAAGTTAATGAAGAGGGGGCTGGAGAGATGGGTCAGTGGTCCAGAGCACTGGCTACTCTTCTAAAGGACCTGAATTCAATCCCCAGCACCCACACGGTGGCTCAAACAATCTCAAACTCCAGTTCCTGGGGATCTGATGCCCTCTTCTGGACTCCATGGGTACCAGGCATACATGTAGTGCACAGACACACATGCAGGTATGTATAATATCCATACATATTAAATTAAATTTATGGGGTTGGGGATTTAGCTCAGTGGTAGAGCGCTTTCCTAGCAAGCACAAGGCTCTGGGTTCGGTCCTCAGCTCCAGAAAATTAAAAAAAAATTAAATTTAAAAAATAAGAAAGTTAATGAAGAACTAGCCATAGCTCCAGATTTTCCTCCAGCTCTTGAGGATTTTTCTAGCATAGAAGATTTTGCATTTAATCATTCAAAGTTGAGTGGTATGTGGAAACTAACTGAACACTTGCACATCCAGAATGTGATGACTACCTGCTCTCTTCCTGCACTGGACTCCAGAACCCTGGGAGCTGATCTGGAAGACCAGCTAACTGGACTCCTACTGGGGGCAAATGTCACCTTGTTTATTGAATGAACATCAAGAAATCTGCATTCATTTGGGTAGTTAGCCATAAGATGCCATAGTTAAGCTGCTATGCCCAGGGGGAGAATCAGGGATGGGCTATAGAATTGTACTTCTGCTCAGAAGTCAAATTTGAGTGAGTTTGGATCCCCCGTAAGGACACAACACCCACTGTTACAAGGAATGAGGAACTTCTTTTATTGTTCCTAAAAGGGAGAATATGGCGGGTGAAATCAGAACCCAGAGGCAGCTAGCTGGTCAAGAGTTCAATGAATATTTGTGTGGGAAGAAAGAAAATCCAGGCCTCAAGAGACAAAAAGGTTTTTGTCAGGAAAATCATAAATAGTGGCTACAATTTTTCAGGAAGAACAAGGTAGACTATGTCCAGAGTGCACATAATGGTTAGGAAACCCTGACAAAGGAAAGTGGCATCCCCCATGGCTCCCCATGCATCCCCATACATCACGAAATGTACCGACATGATCAAAGATCTATGTCAGCTACCAGAGACTAATTCAAACTGAGCCAGAATTGATGGAGGGAAGTGAGATTGGAAACTCTCTTTGATAATCTTCTTCATAGTATGTGAAATTGTCTAAAAACCAAACAAACAACAAACTATTTAAATTAAAACAAACAGTTCTTTTTGTTTAGTTCTTTTTCCAGGTTAACATCTAGGTGTTGTCAACAAAATTTTTGTTCTTGGAATTTTTTTTTTTCAAGACAGGGTTTCTCTGTGTAGTTTTGGCACCTTTCCTGGATCTCGATCTGTAGACCAGGCTGGCCTCAAACTCACAAGCCTGGCTCTGTCTCCCGAGTGCTGGGATTAAAGGCGCCAACCACCGCCCAGCTTCTTGGAAAATTTTTTTAAAGGGCCTATATAGGTAGATAGTTTCAGGTAACCTTGCTATTTGGTTAGGGTAATTCTAGGGTATACTGTACACACACACACACACACACACACACACACACACACACACACACACACACACTCAGTGTTTCCGCCCATTGGTCCCCTCTCTTTCCTTTAATGGAGCCCTTTACACCATGGTTCAAGTGGGGTTGAGCTGATGGCGTCACTTGACCCAAACCCTTCCTTGTCTTAGAGAGTGGCCCAAGGATGTGCATGTGATCCAAATTGCTATGCTCAGTCTATTGTGTAAGAATTAATCCTCGGCAACAAAGCAGATCAAAGGGAGAGGCAGTGGCTTGGTACGACTGTTTGATGTCCTGCATCCAGACACAGTGCTGGGTTTTATAAGCCAATATATTATTCTCTTTTAATTTTTGCTTCAACTAGTTCGTGTTTTGGTCACTTATTATTGAGAGATTCATGACTAATCCACATAAGCAAGCAGGCTTCCTCTAAGCATAGCTCTCTCCATAAGATATATCCATGCTATGCAATGATGCTCCGAGTGGCTCCCTTCATCTGGAGGGGAGCTGGGCAGGTGCGGGGAGACCAGAGAGAAGAGGCTAGATCAGGAGTCACAGCAGTCTCCTGTGTCATATGGAATTTGTTCTATTTGAGTTCCCATAAAAATCTTTGTTACAGAGAGAAAACAGGCAAATTAACTTATTATCTTTCCATGTGACCTCTAATAACTATTATTTTCAGACTTGGTTAGAGCCCTTTAAAAACCAATTCATTTAAGTTTTTTTTTGAGCTCTTATTGATAAGGGGCTATGACAACCTGAAGGCATGTGCTCTGCCAATCTTTGATGTACATGGCAACATGAGTTACAGCTCAACAGAGCCAGGCCCATGCATCTTTCAACTACTTCTAAAGAGCAAGGGCCAGAGGGATGGTCAGAAATGGTATAATAGACAAGAAGAGGTGAGCTTTTTATTCAACTCCACAGATCTTTCTAAAACACCTAACTTGAGCTGTACTAGGTTGGATAATACAGATAGAGTGCTGGCTGTGCCTCCCGGGCAGTGAGGGTGGAAGTGAGTGGTGGGTAATCCCTGCAGCAAGCACTAGCAATAAAGTGCACCTGGGGGACTTCTAACCCAGCCCTGGGAAGTTACACTGAGCACCACAGAGAAGACAAGGCCACCTCAAGTCCCAAAGAATCAGCTTGCCTAAGTGACCGAGGACTCAGCAAAGTGAACAAAGGCACCAGAGAATGGAACACTATACAGCATTTTGAGACGTCCCAACTAGTTCAGTTTGGACTGGAGGTTGATCTGAGAGGTGAAGGATGAAAGAAGTGACTGAAAAAGCAGAGGAAGAAAGGGGGAAGACTCCCTTCACCAAGCAGTGGGGCTGAAGCTTCCCCAGGGGGGTCTTGATGGTCGTGTTAGCGGAGGAAGCAACGTGCTTCTGACGGAATTTTAGATAAACACCATGCAGGCATCTCAGAGGACGAAACAGGCAAAAAGTCCATTCAGGATGCTGGGGTAGAAGACCGGAGTTCAAAAAGGCTAATACAATGAAACAGAAGTCAGGAGCCCAAAGTAACCCTGACGGGTATGGTCCACGGATGCTCAACAAAGATGACAAGACAATTCGGGGGTGGGGGTGGGGAAGCACTGTCTGGCAATGGTGTGGGGACAGCTGGTGGCCACACCCAAAAGAATGAAGTGAGACCCCCACCTAACACATACACAGAAAACACCGCAAGGTGGATTGTAGGTGTAAAATAGGAGAGCTCAAGAGATATGATTTTTAGGAAAAAGAAACAGGAGTAGATCTCTGTAGCCTTGGATTACGTGGTTGTTTAATTAGGGCACCAAGAGCACAAACAACAGAAGAAAACCCGGAGCTTCTTCCAAATCAAAAATACTATGCTTCAAAGGAACCTATCAAGAAATTGAAAAGACGCCGGGCGTTGGTGGCCCACACCTTTAATCCCAGCACTCAGGAGGCAGAGCCAGGAGGATCTCTGTGAGTTCGAGGCCAGCCTGGGCTACCAAGTGAGTTCCAGGAAAGGCGCAAAGCTACACAGAGAAACCCTGTCTCGAAACCTCCCCCCCCAAAAAAAAGAAATTGAAATGACACTGGGTTTGGTGGCAGATGCCTTTAATCCCAGCACTTGGACAGAGGCAGGTGGATTTCTGTGAGTTCAAAGCCAGCCTGATATACATAGCAAGTTCCGGGCCAACCAGGGCTACATGGTGAGGCCCTGTCTCAGAAAGAAAGAGGAGGAGCAGGAGGCAAAGAAGGGGAGAAGGGGCCCAGAGGGGGGGCTATGAACGGCGAGAATTATTTTCAGGAAATGAATCTAAGCACACCAAGCTCTTTTGTCCATCTACTTTATTCTTCTGGGATAAAATTCTGTCTACACAGCTTCAGTTCCGCTCTCATGTCTAGCTCCTTTCTTGCCTGATTGCTCTCTATAATTATCTGCTGTCCCCTCTAAGTTCTATCTTAATTCTCTCATCTTAGTTCTGCCCCATCTAGGTTCTCATCCATCTAGTTCTTTCCCATATCAGTTCCTCTCCCATATCCTTCTCTCTCATCTTGTTCTTCCTCATTTTGTTCTTCCCCATCTGGCTCTTCCTCATCTCCCATCTCGTCCCTCTAGTACTCTCTTCTAACCCTTTAATCTAGTTCTTCCCCATCTCACTTCGTTCCTCTCCAGTTCTTACCCATCTAGTTCTTCCATTCTCTTTTTTCTTCTCTGTCTTGTCCTCCCAAGTGTCTGAGGCTTACAATTATATACCCAAGCAATAGCAATGCTCTGGTTAAAGCAAGGTCACCAGGCTTGAATTCCCTCAGGGTCAAAAGGAGGGGCAGTAAGATCCACACAAAAGAGCCGTAATTGCCAGCCACCATCTGCAACCCAAAAGGGAAGTGACTAATGGGGAATAGAATCAACTGAGGGCTAAAATCAGTTAATATCTGAGCAAGGGGGATTTGATGTGCTCAACTGTGTTCTTAGAAGTGGTTAGTTAAAGTGTTAGGAGTCTATCAGTGACAAGTGAAAACAAAACGGTCTTATATTTCTTTGGCCCCTAATCTGTCCAAGCGATCTTGGCTACTGCTTTCTAGCAGGGCCTGGGAGTGTACTCGGTGGCTGGGCAGCCTGAGTCAGCTTGATGTCCCTGTAAGTAGAAACCCTTTAGTTCTGAGTTAATAGTTAAAGGTAGATCTAAAACTAGAGATAAGACTTTGGAAAGGGAAAGGTTAAGCTTAATTAGCACATCTGCCAGGCCCTCACAAACAGATAGTCTGGATGCTTAAATCTGTTCTTAGAGAGTACAGAGGTATCTCTGATAAGATAGTTTTGTCCATCGGGGATGGTCTTAGCTGGATGCTGTCAATGATGATAATTACAGGGAGGCTTGAATTGGGGTTCTGGCCATGCATAGCTGTCAGCGCAGAAGGTTATCTAAATATTCCATTAGTAGAGGGGAAATGGTGCCCAATAAATGACGGAAAAGCTACAATAGCCCACAAGAAACTCATAGTGGGAAACGGCTAATAATCAAAAGCCAGTATCACCAAGACTCCTTGAGCCTCAGCTTGACCTCTGGAAGGCCCTTGGCTTCTTCCAGGTATTAGCTTGTCATAATCAGCTGAAATCCTACATCACATATTTTTGTGGCTTGTAGCAAGAAATTTAAAAGACCACACAGAGAATGAAAGAAAACAATAGGCCATCACATATCTATGTGTCTAAGGGACTAGAGTCCAGAATACATACAAATCCTTAGTAGAACACGAGAAAAAGGCTTGAATAAACATTTCTTCACAAAAGCTACACAAATGAGCAATAAGCACATGAAGAGATGCCTTGTACCCCTAGCACTGCAGACATGCAAGCTGAACTACAAGGGGAACTACTTCACACTCACTGGAATGGCTAACCGGAAAAGACCGACAACAGCAAGCGTTGATGAGGACGATGACGATGAAAACTGGTTTCCTCAGCAAATCGCTAACGTGTCCGTTGACAGAGCCAATTCTTTTAAAAGCTATTAGTATTGTTACTTAATTTCATCCATGGGTGTTTTGCTTGCATGTTGGTGCATCCCAGGCATGCCTGTGCTCACGCAGGTCGGATGGTTGGGATCCACCGTTTAGGTACTGGGAACTTAATCCCAGTCCCGTGGGAGAAAAGTAAACAAGAGCTTCCTTGTGTATTGAATCACCAGCCATCGGGGGACTGGGTCCTGGTGGATGTAGGCCTCCTGCTCAGAGGACGTGACCAGAAACAAGCCCATGTGGGATCTGGCACAGCAGGCCTTCTTGCCGGGCAGGTGAAACATCTTTTATTGTGTTGGGTTACTTACCAAATATGTCAAAAGGAGACCAGAGCTCTGGTCTCTTTACTGAATAGCACTGCTTTCTAGAGTTAAAAAAAACCATCAGCCTTGGCCCTTTCTTCAGACATTTGCCAGCATAAACTCAACACATGCAGGCTGATGTGTCCACCCAGGGCAGCCTTTCCTAGGAAACCTGCTTCGGAGCCTCTGACCAGGGAACAGTGAAGCTGCACCTCGGTGTTCTGTGATGCCTTCAACAGCATGGCTTCCGGGAAGCCTGGTTACCTGTGCAGCACTGCCCCACGGGCCTTGGTGTCTACCCAAGAACGGATGAAGATGTCCAACTCACTTGGCTCCACTGATGAACTTGGTGTGGAAGGCTCCCCTTTCCTCAAAGGCCCTTGATGGGAGAAGACGAGGCTCTTCCAAGGCACTTTGCCAGAAAACTCAAAAAGGACCCAGCACGGAAGCTCTTAGGCTTTGCTGGATGTACAGGCTTGAGTGATGCAGGGACTGGAGATGGAGGTCCCCATTTCAGGGGGACATAACGTAATCAGGAGAAACAGGAACTCTCAGCTTTCAGACTTGAGTATCAGAAAACAGGAGGAATTAGAGAGCAAACGTGAGGAACCATCTACCTTTTATTTACCTCTGTTTGACAAGCCTCCTGCCTCTGTTCCCTGCCTTGGATTGTTTGGTCTGCCATTTCCTGCTCAGAGTTGACAAAACAGCACTCCTGAGCGGGAAGATAAGAAGCACTCATCCACCCAGTCACATCAAGGGGAAACTGCAAGCTCATCCATTGCCTTGTTCGGGTGTTCAAAAGGTTCAAAACACCAATTAGCTTGCTGGCTCGGAAATCTTTGATACCCTCAAATTCACCGACATTTTGAAACTCTCGCTTGTATCCGCCTAATGATTTTCTGATGATGAACAAAGAGGCACCAGTCTGTTTAGTATTTGACCCGTTTTCTTCAATGTTTTTATGTAGTCAACGTTTCTGTGGCTAAAAATAGTTACATTCATAAGCTAAAATTATCTTTGCTCCCCCCTTGTACAGCTCCAAATGTAAGATTGAAAAAAAAAAAGGCTTAAAGATACATTTAAATTTTTTTCATTCTTATTTTAAATTTAGAAGATCTTATTGCAAGAATTTTTCCCCTTTTACTTTTCCATGGAACTTAGCAGAGTTTGGAAGAGTTGATGAATCAACCTACCATGTATATATTCAAAGTCATTTTTAATATATATATTTTACTCCCATATGTATGTATATATATATCAGAATATATACACGTATATATCAGAATATATACACATATATCAGAATATATACATATATTAGAATATATATACACACACACATACACACACACACACACACACACACACACACACACATATATATCAGAATGGGAGTAAAGGGCAATACCGATGAGGTGGATTTTATAAGCGTTTCTTGCTACACTCTGGGCATCCTCTGATAGGCATGCTTCTTTCTCAAAGGAGGGTTTTGTGTTTGCAGTGTTGCTGTTATTTCTCCAGTGGAAGTCCTGCCTGTGACCATGTGGCACCCAAGGTGCACTTGAACCAGCTATGGACAGGAGAGCAAGCTAGCTTCCTTAGATAAGCCAGCTTCCGAGTTTGGAAACCGCCTCCCCACCTTGTGAATTCTGTTTCATAATAAACACAGACCAAAGGCATCCAACTGGGGAGATTAAGAAGTGGAGGGTAAAGCCTGCCTGCTGGTATTCATATCCTGGCTCTTCCATTTATAATCTGGGGTCTTTGGATCCCACTTACAATAAATGGGATCTTGGGAAAGTCACATTATTTGTGTGTCCTAAGTTCCTCACCTTGAAAGCAGAGAAAAGAATAAGGCTAGCATTACACAGAGAAACCGTGTCTAGAAAAATTTAAAAAAAAGAGAAAGAAAAAAGAAAAAAAGAATAAGGCTAGCTGACTGGATTGTTCTGTAGATAAACGAGACCACACATTTAAGGACAGTGTCTCAAATGCCCTGGATTCTTACAGCATCTTAGGTGCTGGCAGAGTACTGATTACCATTGTCATAGTATTGATGCACCAGACCCTGGGAATGGAGAGGGCGCTGGGGCACAGTCAAGTCCTCCAGCATATCAGCCCTACTCTGAAGGGTTCTTCTGTTACTACAGAGGATTTGAGACCTAAGAATTTAACATAAAATGTTTATGAACATTTTTTAAAATTATTATCAGAAGTCAGCCTGTCTATTCTTGAGTTTTCTGCAGCAGAGTTGGAGCACAATAAAAGCACAACATTTAAACAAGAAAATGACAGCCGGTATTAATAACAGTTACACGTTTAGAGGGTTTGGGGAGAAGGACCCGTCTCCCAGGGGGACAGAGACAGACAGGGTGAAGCTAAGACACAGAATGTGTACCCCAGGACACTGTCTGACCTTTTTACGAAGTCTTCAAAGAGGATTCGGTGGGAGTAGCCCTGCCGGCGGATGCTGACTGTCTCCAGGATCCCCGTGGAGCGAAGCTGGGCCAGAACTCTGTCTCGGGAGAACCACAGGGCCTTGCGCTCATCGTTGGGCTTAATGCAACGCACGAAGTGGGGCTGTCCGACCACCATTTTGGAGAGCAGATCCATCAGAGAATACTAGCAGGGAGAAAACGAACGGACATGAGAAATGAAGCTCCACTCACCGGGGCCTGCTGCGGCCTTCAGAACAGTGGGAGACTTGTGAAGCATTCACGGATTGTTAAGAAAGAACATGAAATTAACAACAGGAGACTGCAACGGGAGCTCTCCCTACAGCTGCCTGAAGGTTGAAATCGCTCTGTATCCATCTGGTGCCAAAGCAGTATCTCTATACGACGGAAGCCCCTTTAAGAACACGTTCTAGGTTAGCCTGGAATGCCCTCAACCATCCAAAATAATGATATGCAATACTCTAAAATATCCAGCGTGGGGAAATCCCACCTGTTTTATTCACCTGAGAACAAACGCAAATCCTACTGATAACATTGGTTGTAAGGATGAGGGAAGAGGAGGAGGGAGAGGGAGAGAGGGAAAGAAGAAGGAGGAGGAGGAGGAGGAGGAGGAGGAGGAGGAGGAGGAAGAGGAGGAGGAGGAGGAGGGAAAGATTATTAGAGGAAAGGATTATGATGAAGATCAAACTATTACATATCTTGCAGAGAAAAAGAGAGAACATGAACAACCAGACAGCTGCTTGTGGGACAGGGGTGTGTCCCCGAGGGCTGTCCATTGTTGGAACTCGCAGAACAATTACAACCCCAAATCACCCCATTTACTGACAGAAGTGGTCTTCCCCAGCTGGCCAAGGTATGTCGTTTTTCTGCTTTGGCATTTGGGGACTGGTATTTTGAAGATACAAAACTGTTTGGTGTGGTCCTATTTCTGAAATCTGTAAGCGAGAGACTTGTCCTCTGATAGGGACACTGAGAACCATGAGGATGGCATCACAGTCAAAGAGCTTCCAAATCTCATGGGGAAACACATGCACACACACACACACACACACACACACACACACACACACACACACACACGGGTTACTAGGAGGACAAGAACATGGCTGACAAAAAGGACAGGTGCAGAAGAAAAGGATGAAAGGGCAATCACACATATCCCAGCAGAGGAGTTAAGCAGGCGCTGAAAGCTGCTGGCTGGAGGTGCTGTCCCAGGAGTTGCTGTCGCAGGAGTTGCAGCATTCATGGGGTCCTGGACTGCAGGGCCTGAGGCTGCCACAGCTCACACCACAGCCCAGTTCTATTCTGCCTCTGAAACACCACCAGCTTTGGTGACTCCTGATAGCTTTCTTTCCTAAGCTTCCTCCATCTACAGTGCTGATTCCCAAGTACTGTTCTTCAGCCTGCCTTGTCCTGCTTACAACCCAGCTCCCCTATCCCAACCATCCCATAGAATACCTTACTGTCTTACCATTTCGTTCTTCTGTCCACGAGATCGGTTCCTACTTTTCCATGGCAACAGTATCTCTGCCATGAGGCTGCTGCACCATTTCCCCCAGTGTACGTGATCTCTAAGGGGTCTCCAGGACTGTGTCATGATGGTTTGTGTAAAGTGGTGGAAGGGTCCAGGTATCTTATCTTTAATATAAAGTAGGCGCTTAACAGAATACTTCTACAGGTATTGTTCCTACACAAAGGGGCCATTTCCCTAGATAGAATGTCAGAAATTGGGGTGGCAAAAATGGGAACAACAGCCGGTTGTGCTGGTACACACCAGTAGAATTTGCTGAAAGAGGCAGAGGCAGGAAGATCACGAGCTCGAGGTCAGCCTGGGCTACACATTGGCTGGGCCAGGCGGTGGTGGAGCACACCTTTAATGCCAGCACTCGGGAGGGAGAGCCAGGCGGATCTCTGTGAGTTCGAGGCCAGCCTGGTCTACAGAGCAAGATCCAGGACAGGCACCAAAACTACACAGAGAAACCCTGTCTCGAAAAAAACCAAACAAAAACAAACAACAACAACAACAACAAAAAGGGAACAAGAGGGCTCAGGCAAATGCATCTTGCAATAGATCAAATTTATAAAAGCAAAGCTAATGCTTTTCTCCATGTCTGAACTTGATAAAGCACCTTCTAATTTTTTATTAACTATTGTTGTTTGGTGGCAAAGTATTTCTTGTAGCTTTAAAGCCAAGAAGCAGCCTGAAGACTCACAGAACAGTCAACAAAATGGGCTGTGTGCACGATGTTCTCTCTCTGCAGCCTCTTCCTTCCTCATAACTTTTTCTCCCTGTTTTTTGAAAGAGGGTCTCACTGTGGTGGTCTGGCTGGCCTGGAACTCGTTTATGTAAACCAGACTGCCCACACCTCTCTTAACTGGCATTTGTGCTTTGGTTTCATGTACTGTCATGTCTGGACCTCACATGGTATGGTGGTGCAAATAGGAACGGCCCCATAGGCCCATAGATTTGGATGCTTGGTCATTAGGCAGTGGCATTACTTGACAGGGATTAGGAGGTATGGCCTTGTTGGGGGAAGTACGTCACTGGGAATGGGATTTGTGTTTCAAATGCTCAAGCCAGGCCCAGTGTCTTCCTGCTGCCTGCCAATCCAGATTTAGAACTCCCAGCTACTTCTCCAGCACCATGTCTGCCTGCATGCTACCATGCTTCCCACCTTGATGATAATGGACTGAACCTCTGAAACTGTAAGCCACCCAATTACATGTTTTCCTTTATAGGAGTTGTCATGGTCACAGTGTCTCTTCACAGCAATAGAACATTGAATAAGACACATGGGAAGACTGGGCTAGTCCTTTCTGCAAGCAGGCAGAGCAGAGAGGAAGCAGCCTTCGTACCCGGAAATAAGAAGCCATGGTTTGTCTCTTCATGTTGGTGGTTTCTTCTGGGTGACGAATCATCTCCAGGGTGTCTACCTGGGGGCAGAAGAAAAGGGAAATGGTTTGAGGATATGGACAGTCCATTCAGTTTCCAAAACCTGAGGGGCTGTTTAGCCAGAAAACTCAGGGAGTGAACTAGTCAGGACACAACTGTGTACACTGTGAGGAGAACTCTGGAAGACATTTTTAAAAAGGGAGAAGGGGGTGGGGAAGAAAGAGAGATGGTGTAACATTTAAGGAAACTGGGCCAAGGCCTGTGAGGCTGTGCAATGTGAAGATATTGACCCTGTATCGTTAGGTTTTGGTTGCTGTGATACAACACTCTAAAGAAGCAACCTTTTCGTGGAAAGATTTATTTTGACTTCTGACTTGAGGGGATAGAGTCCCTCGTAGTGGGGGAGGCATGGTGGTAGGGAGTCACTTGACAGTGGAAGTATGAGGGGCCTGCTCTCATCTCCAGGATCAGGAAGCAGGCTGCAACCAGGCTAGTCTTTCACATTCGAGGCCTATCCCCTAGCATCCCATTCCTTCTTGCTAGAATCCCTTCCTGAAGGTTCCATCACCTCCCAAAATGCCCACAGCTGGGGACCAAACTCATGAGCCTGTGAAAGACATTCCATATTCAACCCACAGCAGATCCCAAGCCCAGTTGTACCACAGAGAATTAGGCTAGCATCAGTTACATCCAAACCATTAGATCTTGATGCTCAGCATGCTCCTAACCACCGCAGTTCCCATATGCTCCCTGCAAGCAGGAGTTGGGGCACCAAACCAATCAGGAAGTTTCTAATGGTCTAACCTGCTGTCAATCATCTCTGCAACTACCTGGGCTGATTGGAAAGAACATCAGGATGAAAATGATTATAGCACTAGATTGCAAGCAGCCCGTGTTTCCTTATCATAATAGTCCAAGAACAAAACCTGCTGTGGCTGGGGAGGGCCTGACTGGTGTTTCAGTCTGATGGAGCCTCCCATCTGATCAAAACAAGGGTGTGAAGCAAGAACTTTGAAACAGGAAGGCACTGTTATCAGTATGTGGTTTCTGCACAGTGGACTGCTGTCCAGGTCCATCCTCCCCATGGGGTGAGGACATCTGTAGTCTTATTCACAGGAATTGAAAAAAGGGGTGTTGAAGGGGGCAAGGGGATAATGGTGCCCAACTGGAGGGATATATTCTAAAGGAATGGGAGGAAACCCATCAGCTGAATTAAAGAATGCGGGTTTATTTAAGAAGGGGAGAAAGTGTGGCTCTAAGTCATCATAAACTTGAGGTAGCTGGGCATAGCGATGCATTCATAAACAGAACACTCGGGATCCTGGTGCAGGAGGATGGTGAGTTTGAGGCTAGCCTGTGCTACCTAGGGAGACATAGTCTTAAGACAGTAAAAGGTCTGAAGGAGCCTCCTGTGCGGTTGGCAGGATGTGAGCTGAGTGTAGAAGCATCAGGCTACGCAGCTCCCCCTTTCACGGGCTGCACTTTGGTGTTAGCAGTTCACACACAGGCTGCGCGGTGACATTCCTGCCTGCCCAGGGGAATTTTTTTTTTTTTCAGGAAGGAAAGAGGAAAGGAAAAGTGTGTTTTGAAGGAAAGCTGCTCTCATACAGGTGAGAAGTAAGGGAAAAGAACTCCGTCGGCATCCCCGCCCCCACCCCACCTGCAGAGAGAGAGAGACCTGAAGGGTGTCCATTGCAGATTTCCCATCATCCTCATTCTCAGGCCTGGTAAGAGCTGGGGAGCGCTAATCAGGTCTGAAGAGAAGACCCTAGCTAGGGTCAGCCTTCAGCTCAATAGTAAATTTTGGGAATTTTCTTCAACCTTTTCTTTTTATCTTCCCTCTCACCTCACCTCATCTACACAACTTCTGGAAATTTTGCCACCATTTCCTCTGACTTAAAAATTCTCATTAAAGAAACACCTCTTGCTTTCTTCTCACTTTTCCTCTAGTACCCCCCTCACACTTTTATTCAGCTTAGTTACTGAGCTGCCCCCCAATGCCCAGGGCAGCCAGGCAGTTCCTCTGTTTCTCTATTAGCAGGTGACGATAGATTGGCTGGTCCCTCTGCCCCAGAACACTAGCGATCCCTCGGCATTTTGGCAATTGACCAAAATTTAGTGACCTTGATAACTGAGACACAATTTCTATCAGTTTGTTTGAGATGGAGGTATCACTGTGTTGCCCAGACTGTTCCTGTAACCATGCCTAGGAATTAGGATCCCCGCAGAAAGTACTGGACTAGGACTGAAAATGACCTAGCTCAAGAGCCCCCAGAGTTACCAGAAGAGAGACTCATCTCCCAATTCAAGTAACTGGGACATACAGCTTCATCTGCATATGTGTATTTCCTGACTTCTATCTTTTCTGTAAAATATATCTTTTCTACTACTGTAGGAAAGGCACAGTTTATCTACCTACCTACCATCTATTATCTATCTATCATCTGTCTACCTCTTAGCTATTGATCATCTATCTATCTACCTACCATCATTTACCTATTAATCTATCATTTCCCTATTTATTATTTATTTGGCTATCTACCTACCTATCATCATTTACTTATTATCTATCATCTATTACCTACTATCTATCATCTATCTATCTACCACCTATCTACCTACCTATCATCTGTGACTCTATAATCTATCTAGATATTTATCTATCTACCTAATTAAAATGTCTTCTCTCTTGACATGAGTGACTTTTTGGACCTAGCACTAAGCTTTATGCCTAGGCATTCTGGTAACAGCTTGAACTCATGGGCATAAGCAATCCCATCTTCCCACCTCAGCCTCCTGACGAGTGGGATCTACCTACCAGCTAGTGTGACACTGTTTCAAAGGAATAACACTTACGGTTTTGAAGCTCACTAAAACCAGTCAACTACAATAAAATGGAAAAATACAGAATAAAGCACCAATTTATACTCAGAAGCTTTAAGGTTGCTGTGGGCAGGAGGGGGTCCCAAGTGAGTAGAAACCCCTGTGTGACCACTCAACATCTGTATTTCTGCATAATTGCAGAGTGAGAGCCTGTTCTTCGTTACCCACATCCTGGGAATGCTAGCACCAGTCTGCAGTTCATCACCGACGTGCTCAGTGCTGTATTTTACAGAGGAAACGGCTCACTGTTGGGGTCATTTCCATTCCAAGAACTTCAGCAACGTAAGTCAGCAGGAGCTGAGCAAGCTCACTTTCTGCTGGTCTGACTGTCCTGCCTGGTTCCTTGAACACGGTGCTAATTAACGTTCTGGGTTCTCATGAATAACTTAACACCTTGGGTCTCAGACTCCAGTCCGCCACCGGCTTTCATATACAGACTCCATGCACAGCATCTTAGAAGGTTGTCAAAACCCAAAGCAAATACTGAGTGTATTGTCCATGGAATCCCTCTGCCCACACTGTCATGGAATTCTCAAAATGATACTCAGATGCAAGAACAGTTATTATTCCATTCTGCATATGAAAAGTTAAGACTCATCGATTTTTAGGTAAGTGTCCCACAGTCTTGCAGCCAGTGTATACAATGTCTAGGTCTGACATGAATGAAGCCCGTTCTGGTTTCTAAGCCTTACTTGTCACTGTACACTGCCATCTATGGGGTTTGATATAACCTACAAAACAGAAGTCTGAAAGTATGGCATAATCACACAGATCTGCCTCATCCGTCAACTGAATTTACTGTACCGTAAACATATGGACTCTAAACAATCCCATAAACCAAAGGAGAAGCTGATGAGGTTTCTCCTGGTCTGGGTAAGTGCCCACCCTCTGCATCCTAAAACTTCAGAAGTGCCTCCACTCATCCTCCTGAAAAGGCCCTTTGTCAAGAATTTTTACTGCTATCAAGTGACAGATATGCCCAGCTCTTAAGAAGAGCCCTACAGCACCGCCCCTCTCAGAAGGCTCTGTGGCCGGCCCTGCCAGCAGCCCCACGGGGGCTGGTGCAGCCCAGGTACAAGATGAACCCCCACCACCACCACCCCCTGCCATGTCTGTGTAAACAGCAGAAGCAGAAAGGCCTCACCGTTTGTTTCTCTGCTCTGAAGCAGTCCATAAAGCCTAGGCAGCTCCCTCTCTGACCTCCCTACTCCCCTCAAGGCACGCAGGTGTCTTACCTTAGATGGGAAGGAAGGGCTGACACCAAGAAGGATCTGAACTGACAAGCCTTGCTAAGTTTTTCCTCTGAGTATCTCTGCCTGGCTGATCGGACAGTTTCCTTGTGCCTTTGGGTCTTCCTTGCCCGTGACTCAAGTGTGTCTTTTAAAATAAGGCTCTAAACCAGGACCTTTGTGATGGGTGATGAACAGATAGTAATCTTTTTATCCTACAAAGTCCAGCTTCATGGAAAGCTACTTCCATCATGTCCTCTTAGATAGTCAGTACCCAAATGTTAGCTGTTTTGCTTTGTTTTTTGAGGTAGTCTCACTAACACAGCATGGTCTTGAATGTAGCCTGGCCCTGAATCTGTGACTCCAGTACTGAAATTATAGGTATATACCCCCATGCTTGCCCGTGTGTGTGTAAGTGTGTGTGTGTGTGTGTGTGTGTGTGTGTGTGTGTGTGTGTGTGTGAATCACTGTCGTCTTCATATTTTTGAATGTCTTAATCAGAACTTTCAGCTCCTCTCCTTCCAAAGAAGAAAGTAAACCTCTGGTCCTGTGTTCTCATCATGTTTATGTTTTAAATGTACACCACACACTTCTCAGGCGGGCAGGCCTGGACAGTACTACATGGAACAGGGAGGGAGACCGCACCATGCTGGGTTCCAGGTGTGGAGGGCAGGGGCACAGGTCCTAGCAGGGTTCCAAATTCAGAAATCAGGTGTAAGAAAGAAAGGAACTTGGCACAAAAGGGAATCTTTTTTGTGTTATGATCTCATTTAGAATTTTGTAGAAGCCAATAATTAAAAAAAAAAGCCCACACTAGAGACCACCATCATAATGTATAGATTCTGTATCTTTTGATTTGCCTACCTTTAAAATGTATGTGTAGCCCCAATGTCCATCACCAATGCCTTCCTGATCATTCACAGAATGTAAATAGCAGTGGAAAGTTAGAATCAAAGGGTCCCAGCCAGCCCTTCCGGTTCAGCCCTCTTACCACAGACAAGAGTCTGCTCTCAGGGTCTGTTTTATATGCCTCTGGTTTTGCATTTCTATGTGCTTTGTTGGTGAATTTTCCGTTTTGGGGGCCCCACCTGTGATGCTGAAGTGCTGTATTGCGTTTCTAAGCACATACAGAGTGACGAGCCTTGTGCAGAAGATGAGAACTAGCAAGCTTCCCTCGGGCAAGAATTACCGTGACACTGTCTGAGAGTTTAATACCACAGGTGCTGCAAGTGAAATATGGTTTTTATAAAGAACACTGAGCAGAATTAGCTGTAAGGAAGGTATGTATGTGCATGTATGTATAACTAGGTGTCTTCAAACAAAAACACAGAAATTGAGGGTTAGGTATTTATTGGTTGGCTCTGACCAGAGTCTTGCTGGAACCTAACCCTGTATTACCCTCTAGGGGCAATGGTTCAGCATTGTTGATTGCAGAGACTTTACCGATCATAACTTTTACAAATAACAAGAATCAACTACATTTAATACAAACAACATTATCATGTCAGATCAAGAAGTTCTTAGGAGTATTTAAACTCTTACTTCTCTCCCAAGGGCCCATATAACCCATGGTAAACAGTCCTGATATCTTACCACAAAGAAACAAGATGAAGATTAGGGGATTCATGTGGGTCATAACAGCAATGTGGGCATTAAAATTATTGTTAGATAAAATCTTCGAAGTCCTACTGTGTGCAAGTAAACTTTTTATTCTCAAGAAAGTAAGTATAAATAAGTACATTTGCATCAGTTCTGGAGTAATATTTAATAGTATTTTATGTGACCAAATTAGTTATTTCTTAAGTAAGTTAATATGTTACATAAATAAAAAGTAAGAAAATTCAGAGATGTGAACTCCTTATCACACTAACACCTTCAAGATAATTGGCTTTAGGGTTAGGACACAGTTTTTTCTTATTCTTGGGGGACATATCCAAAGACATGTCTGGAACTGTGGACTTCATCAAAACCTACGGATACTATGCCTTTTCCTACGCATACATTTGTATGACAAAGTGTATCTTATAAGTTAGACACAGTAAGAGATGAACAACCACAGTCAATAATAAAACCAACAATTCTAAAATGATACAATACTAAAGGTGTCCCCCTCATTTTTCCTGTAAGGAAGCTTCTTTTTGGCATATCAAAATTATCAGCATCACTATTCCTATGTTTGAGAGCCAACATTAGATTAAAAAAGAAAAAAGTACTGTGCTATCACAGGTGACCCAACAGAGATTAAAAAGGTGGATAGTGTATACAACATGGACTCACCACACCAAAGGATGACTCATCTTATTAGAACCAAGAGAGATAGAGTGAGAGTTCATACTGTCTTAAGATGACACCACATTGAAAACTCATAAATTGTTTATTTGTGGAATTTTCCACTTTGTATTTTTGAATCATGATTGACCACTGGTGGTTAAAGCCACAGATAGCCAATCCACAGACGAGTGGGAGAACTGTCCACACACACAATAGACATCAATCAGGTGGTCCTTGAGGTCCTGTCTAAACATCAGTTGGAAGGGCAAAAGAGCTAGATACTATTTTATGGTTGGATATTTATGAGCCCTCCTAACATGGGATCATAAATATAACTCACTTTTAGAGGGAAGGAGTGGGTTGGGTTCTTTTTCTCCTCCCTGATTCTATCTGGTCTCACTTACCTTCTGCAGGGTGGCGATGGTTTATCTCTTCCTAGAAAGGTTTCATTTATATGTCATTTTTCTCCATGTTAGGTATTTTTTTTCTGACTATCAGGATTGTAATGATCTCACAATTCAAATTTTCTAAATTTTCAAAAATCCACGTGGCTCCTAAACACTGCCAGTCTCTTTTGCAGACTGTGTGGTCAGCGGCAGATGGAGAGAAGCAGTGTTGCTCACTCCAGCATTAGCTCCAAGACAACATCCATGCCTAACCCCCTCAGTGGTACAAATCTGCTGCTCACCTTGGCTCTCCCAGCACTGAAATGTGGAGGCAAAGACCGTGAAGATGCTGTGATCCTAGCTCTTGTTTGGGCCAAATTACCTGAGCAAAAAAGACAAAACAAAACAAAACACTTAAATTGAAGGAAAAGTTAAGGAATTGAGTTATGAATAATTTCTCCTTTTGTATCCTTGTATTTTTCTGAGTTTTCTGATTGGTATCTTAAGAATTAAAAAAAAAAAATGAAAACTTTTGAGCTGGCAAGATAGTTCAATGGGTAAAGGTGTTTACCCAGAGACAACCTGAGTGCAGTCTCTGGGTCCCACATTAGTGGAAGCAGAGAACTGACTCCTCCAAGTTGTTCTCTGACCTCTGAAAGTGTGACATGACATTCCTGTGCCTTCACTCACATACATGCATACATCACACACACACACACACATACACACACACACACACACACACCATAAAGCCCCCCCCAAAGAATTCCAGTGGTTGAGAACTGAAGACTTAAATATAAGACTAATGACTATAAAATTTCCATAGGAAAGTTTCACAGCCTTTGGTCTTGACAATGAATGTGATCTAATGGCACAAGCTGAGCATCCCTAAATGTGAAAACCCCATCTCCAGATGCTCCAAGAGCAATACTTTTGAGCGCTGACAGGATGCCCTGAGTGGAACTACCCCACTCCACTTTGAACTTTGTTCCATGCACAGAACTAGACTATTATTATTGCCTTGACCATTGGAGATTGAGCCCAGGGCCTTGTACATGCTAAGTGTTGGCTCTTCAGGCCCTGGTGCTGAACAACATCCCCAACTACATACATAAAAAATTATAGTCAGGTGTAGTAGTGCGCACCTTTAATCCCAGCATTCATGAGGCAGAGACAGGAGGATCTCTGTGAGTTCAAGTCTAGCCTGGTCTACAGAGCAAGTTCCAGTACAGCCAGGGCTATGCAGAGAAACCTTGTCTCAAAAATAAATAAATAAATAAATAAATAAATAAATAAATAAATAAATAAATAAATAATCGTGTATATTGTATAAAATAGGGACTGGTAGTACAGCTCCAAGATATATATATATATATATATATATATATATATATATATATGCACACAGGTATAGTATGCATACATACAACCTGTATCACTTATTTATATGTGTCTATACATTAATAATATACACATATATGCATATGGTATAAATTGCCTTCAGGTACATATACACATATATGTGGAACCTAAATCTTGTGTTTAGACTAGGTTCCCATCCCCGGGGCAGCCCATTATGCAGATGTGAATACTCTCAAATCCAGATTTGAAAATCCAACATCTGAAAGGCTTCTGCTCCCAAGCACTTGGACAAGTGACCATCGGGCTCACTATTGTCGTTCACTGTGAACAACTCCTGTAGGTCTTAAAGCAAAGTGTGGAAGGTGAGGGAAGACGGGCGATCTCTCCATTGCCCTCTGTGAGCGTCAGTCAGTGAAAAGCCAGTGCCAACAGACATGGGCCAGCTAGTCCCTGGCCATGCTCATCTCTGTGACTTACGGTTGAGGGGCTGAGGAATCTCTCAGGCTCTCTCCTCCCTTCCCTATTTACCCTCCGCCCTCCACCACCCCCAGAGTGAAAACATTTGTCTGCATTTTTACTTACAGAGTCATTTGATTGTGTAACAGAATGAAAACTTGTCAATGAAAGGAAAGGCTGCCGTGTGTGCACATGCAAGACGCTCCAGCTTTCAAAGTTTTAGCAAGTCTAGCACAGAGATGTCAAAATGTTTTCTCTGCTGATATCTTCAGAGGCTAAACTGTGATTAATAGCCTGCAAAGAACCCTTTGAAGCGGGATTGGTGACATCAAAGGCGTAATCCGGGGGAGGGGGTGGTGGCAGGAGCTTTATAATGAGCGGGAAGCATTTTAACACATTTCAAAGGATCTACAGTGCAAATAAACAATAGATCCCAGCCATGTGCCCTGCCACACACACCTTCAAGGAACATAACCTATAAGAACCTTCCTTTTCCATTTATATGTACATACAGTGTTCACCCGCCTTCCAAATGTTAAGCATTCATGATGTTTCACCCAGGACAGTTTCTTCATGGCTGAGCATCCCTCCCTGGCCCACAGTCTCTTCCTGTGCTTTTGGGAAACTGTGATTACCAATGTGTGTCCTGGGTGGGGAGAGAGCCTTGAGCAGAGGCAGTAATGGAATTGAGATCCTATGCAGGAACCTACAGCTGGTCTCAAGGGTCCCTACCTCATTTTCTTGCTTCCAACTTAAAGGGAAAGAGCCAGTCACCTGAACACATAGGTGGCATTTCAAAGGGTGGTCATTTTCTGCCCGGAGGGTTTTTCACCTTTAGTTACCTCTTAATTATTGCCCCTCCCTGCACGCCCCCCTCCCGCCCCCGCCCCAATGCAGGGTGGTTGTTTTCAGTAATTCCACAGACTTGAGTGCCCTCTACTGCCCCTCTGGGCTGTCTGAGCTTACTGCACCTCACTGGCAGCCTACAGCCGGCTCATACTGACTGTGAAAAGCACACCTTCTGGTCTACCTTACAAGAGCTGTGCTGGTCCCGACTCCCGGTGCCAGCTTCATCTGAGGGATCCTCCTGCCTGAGTGAATGGTGGATGCTCACTGTAGGGGCGGACTTCTTGAGGGCTCTTTCAGTTCTTTCGCTAAGCCCCACTTCAAGCCCTCCCCTTGCTGGTCCCGCCCACATGGCTGCTGTTGGCTGATTCTTACCCAATCCCAATGGAGGGCCTCACTTGGAAAGACCTACCAGATTCAAACTTGATTTCTCAACTAATTCTGTCTCCGGCTTCCTTCCTCCAAAGCTTTAGTCTTCCTTACTGGCTAGATCCATGGGTTGTGCTGACAACGTATGGAGAAGCTGGCTCGGGGTGGACCTGTGCTGCTCTGATGGTTGCGGGAACTCAAATCTACTCCCTGAAGTTTCTAACACGGTGGCTAATAAAACACAAGGAGCCAAAGTCAGTGGTTGTGTAAAAACATGCTGTAGTATTTTATATGTTAAAAAGTACTTATCATTATCTTTCTATAACCATCTAAGTCTGCAGCAAGGATTAGTTGTAGGTTTGATATGTTGAGGGGATTTAAAGTTGCCACACAATTTGGACAGCAGGAGCCCAAGGAGAGCAGAATGTGTGGTGTTAGATTTCGTTCCTGGTTGTTTTTTAGTTTTTCTTTCTCCCCTGGCATTCATCTATGACTTTAGATGCTGATATTAATAAATAGGCAGAATGGGTGGACAAGTTCCCTGCCCATTTAGACATTGCTAAATTTCTTGTGAAAGGAGAACCGATGATTTATTTAGAGAGAAGGGCTCATCATTTGGTGGAGTAAAGGAATCAAGAAGAAATAAGAAACCAGCTTGCCCCACACCTGTCCAACTGGAAGAAATGTAGAGAACAGTATCCTGAGGCAAGATAGGAGCTAGAGACAGGAGAGTCGGCGGGAGTCTCCTAGGTCACCCAGCTTGCAGTTTGTAGCATGACAGAAAAACAAGAGAGCTTGCCTCACCAAGGCAGAAGGAGAGTACTGGTTCATGAAAGCTGAACCACACACACACACACACACACACACACACCACAGTGAACACAGGCAGGCACACACCACACATGCACTATCAGTAATGAATGGATGAACTAGAAAAGAAGAAATACCCAGATAACAAGCTTGCTGTTTTCTGACTATACAACTTCATCTTTATGGTGCATGTGAGAAACTTAGAACCCTAAAAAAAATAGCTTTCCTAGTTCTGTACTGCTTTAAATTTAATTGTTTTCTTTAGATTTATTTTTTATTTCATATGTATGAATATTTTGTTTTCATGAATGTGTGTACACCATATGCACGCCTGGTGGTGTCCTTAGAGGTCAGAAGACAGTGGGTCCCCTAAAACTGGAGTAATGGATGTCATTTGGGTGCTAGAAATCAAACCCAGGTCCTCAACAAGGGCTCTTAACCACTGAGCCATCTCTTCAGCCCCTGCATTGAGTTTTAACTGCCTCCCATTTTAAAGAGATGTTTGCATAATTAACAATTCTAGACCGTGTGCTTGAAAAAAGCCAGATCATCAGTTTCACTGACAGAAACAGGAGACCTGTTATTTAATAATGTTCAAGTTATTCTCGCTTCTATAAACTTGGGATGCAATTAATTACTGACTTAAGATGGAGGAGGAAGGAAAGGAGGCGGAGGAAGAGGAGGAGGCAGCAGCAGCTACAGAGACCTAAAGCCAGCAGAGGTTCCCTACCTGACAAGCACTGTAATTAATGCTAACCCCAGGGGCTAAAGAGAGTCAGTGCGCTCATGTCTGAGTCCTTTCAGCTCAAGGTAGATTGCTACCTTGTTTTAATATTAATATTACTATCTAAGAATGCAGAAATGACTCCATTCCCTTTAGCTATCATGAGCGCTTTGAAAACAGCCACTAAGTATTTCTTTCTGTTACTCTTCATTAATTTGAGAATAATTTTTTCACTACCTGGTATCAGACTTGTAAACTGGGGCTGGAGAGATGCCTGAGCAGATAAGAGCACTGGCTGCTCTTCCAGAGGACCAGGGTTCAATCCCCAGCACCCACATGGCAG
>CABHPQ010153739.1:6033-34022 GCA_902168405.1 Peromyscus aztecus
GAACTCCAGATCCATCTGGCTTTTAAATATATATATATATATATATATATATATATATATATATAAAGAAATTCTTATTTTGAGGAAAATCTACACAGAAGGTAGGTTCTCAGCAGTGGACATGCTTGCCAGGTGCTCTAAAGTCTGTAGCTGCTGCCACACAGCCTTCTGTAGTGGTTACCCTTGTTACCACTACCAGCAAGAATCCCATTGCTTACAAGGGCAGAGCTCCACCTGGTGAGGCCAGCCTGGTCCACAAGAGAGTTCCAGGCCAGCCAAGGCTACACAGTGAAACCCTGTCTCAAAAGAAGTTTTCTTAAACATCCTGTCGATATACTATGATAAGTTAAAACATGAATCTTTATAATTTTTATTTTCAATCTATTCCATTCTGTAGGTATATTTTTATATATTCATTAACCATTCATAATTACCACATACAAAAAAATAAATAAAATGTGTAATAAATTAAAAGAACTATGGTTTTGTGTTTTATCATTTTGTAGCATTTATCTTATTTGTTGTTTGTTTGTTTGGTCTTTGTTTTTTGATACAGGGTTTCTCTGTGTAGCCCTGGCTGTTCTGGAACTTGCTCTGTAGACCAGGCTGGCCTTGAACTCAGAGATCCACCTGCCTCTGCCTCCCAAGTGCTGGGATTAAAGGCGTGCGCTGCCGCCGCCACTGCCCAGCTCCTATCATTTATTTTTTTTAATTACATATCAAAATTGTAATCTGTTAGTTTGGTTCCAAAAAAATACAAATGGTTATTTTTATATATGTAATATGTATCCATTTTGCATATGTAATGTAAACTTGTAATTTTATTTGGGAATAATTTGTTTTCCTAGTCTAATACAGAATAAGTCTTTTAATTTATTCAAAAACTGTATAACCCAGCATTCTAAACTTAACAAAAAAATCTTTCATGGGAGGTAGGGGAAAGGAATGGAAGAGTGGGGAGAAACTACAGCCAGATGTAAAATAAATAAATAAATTTAATTAAAAAAAAAAGAAAACCAAAAACCTTTCCTGCCAGACATGGTGGTGAGTTCTACAGACTGAGTTCCAGGACAGCCAAGGCTGTTATACAGAGAAACCCTGTCTCAGAAAAAAACAAAACAAAATGAAACAAAACAAAACAAAAAAACCTTTCATTACCGAAAATATCTTTAAATTTTTTTTTTTTTTTTTTTTTTTTTTTTTTTTTTTTTTTTGGTTTTTCGAGACAGGGTTTCTCTGTGTAGTTTTGCGCCTTTCCTGGATCTGCTCTGTAGACCAGGCTGGCCTTGAACTCACAGATCTGCCTGGCTCTGCCTCCTGAGTGCCGGGATTAAAGGCATGTGCCACCAACACCCAGCTGAATCTTTAAAATTCTGCAAACTTCCTGCTTACCCTTGAGTACTTCTTTCTTGCAATTTTTGTTATGAATGTATGTGGTGGTGTTGTGTTCCCCAAAATATTGTGCACGCTAATAAACTTATCTGGGGTCAGAGAAGAGAACAGCCACAAACATAGAGGATAGGCAGTGGTAGCACATACCTTTAATCCTAACATTACAGAGGCAGAAATCCCTCTGGATCTCCTTGTGCTCATCCAGCTCTCGCCCACCGAGCCCCTTGGTTTTTCTTGTGATGTGTATCTTGGTTTTGGATTACCGCAGAGTTTCTGCTCCTAGGCCCATGTCAGCTATACAGTATTTGTAGACTCGCACTTTAGCAGACTTTTGGACTCATCTTTTTAAGACTGGATGCTGGTTTGGGCTTGACAGTGTTTTGGTCACATTTTGGTAGATTTTCTCCATGTTACGTGCTACAGAGCCATTACATGTAGATGCGGGAGATTGCTGCATCCCTAGCAAGCACACATTAACTGTCAGCCACAGCGACAGCCCAAATGTAACTGGAAATCAAGATCCAAGACAATGATGTGGCTTAGTGTTAACACTGCTGCACCTTCCCATTGTCACCCTTTCTCAAACCCACTCTGAAAAATCAGGTGAGCTTCTTACTCATCAACACCACTGCTCATCTCTACATGGGACAGGAAGACAGGAAGGGGTCTGGGAAGCTTAGGACCACCTCCCATATTCTAAGTAGTCAGAGAGGAGGCTGAAGAGGTGAGAGAGTCCCTGTGTTCTTCTGGCGACTCTCCCAGGCACAGAACTGAGAGCAACTCCCCAACAGCCCTTCCTTCCCAGTCATCTTTTCCAAACACATCTAACCTTGGGGATGACATAGTGTCTGAATTTCGAGTCCTTGACCACAGCATGGGGCAGACTAGAAGGAAGGAGAGTGATGTATCTTTGAATCTCATGCAACACAGCATTGGTGTAGGGCATCTTCACTTTGTCCTTCATGCTGGGGGTGGGGGGAGGGGTGGTGCCCAATCACACGATTGATTTCTTCATGAACTTTAGCTGCAGAGACATTGAAAGGGCTACTCAGGCCTATATTTCTAGGAGATCTGGAAATACTTCCAAGGAGTGACTGAAAGTGGCCTAGAGAAGGCTTTGTGGGAGTCAAAAGTGTGTTGCTAGGCATCCCTGTTTTGCAGCAAATCCCAAATGTTGGAAACAAAGGCTGGGGCAGTAATGTGCACAGATGTATTGTGGTTAGGAAAAGACCCAGGCATTCCCAACTGATCACGTGATTCCCAGCAAATCAGTCATAGAGGGAAAATGTTTGCTCCTTTTTGTGCTGGGAGCACTTTATCAGTTTCTCTAGCTTTCCTGTTATCTCCTGTGGAAATGGTAACTGCATTTTGAGCAGTAAATACTGACTACCTATAGTTAGTATCTGAGAACAGGCATGAAATTATCCAGCTTCCCTACAAACTATAAAATCATGTTTGTGACCCACCTGATGATCTCTAAGCAGTTAGTGGTTGCTGTAGAAGGGAGATTTTCCTTTAATGTTGCAGCTACTGATAGGCTGACCATTCTCCTGTAGTAACCCTCAGCTATCTCCTATAAGCAGCTCTAACTAAACTCATTGGTACACACACACACACACACACACACACACACACACACACACACAGCCAAACCCAGACTCAAAATATGAAAATAGGGGAACTAGGGTCTACCTGGGAAAAGGAAGGGGATCAGCAGGAGGAGTGGGAAGTGGGAGAAATGAATAAGATCTAAGTACACTATATACATGCAGGTAAAAGTTATAATGAAACCCATCATTATAAGTACTTAGTATATACTAATAAAAGAAATATAAAAATTACATCAGCGCTTAGAATCCCCCTTGGGGAGTTTGGTTCACTTTAAAGGTGGGAAAATTGAAGCCTGCAAAGGAACTCACATGAGGTCAACACACCAGGTGTTAGCAGGTCCAGTGTGGTTTTATCATGGAGCCCATTACATTTTTTGCTCATTATGGCTTGGTTTTTGTTTGTTTGTTTGTTTTGGTCTCTTTTTCTAACATATGAGGTTTGAGATTCATAAGTCCTATTTTTGAACTTAAATGAAAGTCTTTTAGTTCCTAAGTTTCTCTCTTTCTTATCGGCACCAGGGGATGTAATTCTGTTCCTCAAAACCAACGTCCTCCCCAGAAAGCGTCACAGCCCCATCCTCCTTCCTACACCATGGACTCATCCAGGCACCTTGCACCTCTGGGTACTTCACAAGGAGCAGAATCCCGAATCGGAGGGTAATACTGGTTGTCTCAGTGCCTGCTGTAAACAAGTTGGACCCACAGATTGCCAGGTTCTCCAGATCAAATTCAGATTTCAGGTTGTGCTTCTCCTGTAGGTGGTAGAGTTATGGGCTCTGTGAGTTCAAGAAAAGGCAATGGTTTCTTAAAATTCCCATGCGTAAGACTCCTTTTGTATGCTGTACTATTGCGAATCGAGCAATCAGTCATGAAGTTGAATCTGGGCTTGAATCTCAGGTTAGCCAAGACACAGATGTGTGCCCCTGGTGCGTTACTCCATCTCTTCCCTGAGTTTCACAAAGCTTTAACAGAGGCAGGAGCATTAAAGGCGGAAGTTCTTGGAACAATGCCTCATACACAAACACTTGGCAGGTGATAAGTTCTTGTGCTGTATTTAATGAAAGAGACTAGTTGATAAGCTCTGTTGGAGGCCGGTGTAGGAAGGTCACTGGGGCATGACTAGCCAGCTTCCCTTTTTCTACCCAGTGCTATGGCTCTTCTGTGACTTGTTTGCTATGTAGACCAGGCTGGCCTTAAACTCACAGAGATTTACCTGCCTTTGCCTCCTGAGGGCTGGAGTTAAAGGCGTGCGCCAGCACACCTTGATAGTTTTCTTTTTTTCCAGAGAAACACATGGTCCCCTAACATTCACCAGAATGAACAGGCTGTTGCAATGGACCTCTTTGGTAACCGGAATAAGTGTAAATGCCTCAACTAACACAGGGAACTCTGTGATCAGTGGAAGGGACATTGGTATTCTTCTCTCAGACATCTTTTCTGAGGAACCTGACTATACAAGTTGTATGTGTGCTTATGATACAGTTGAGTGGTGTTTTCCTCTCGTCTACACAGCTGGGGGACTCTTACATGGACAGTGCTAATTTTCAGAACTCACAAACTGGTTTTCAGATTTGGAGCTCTAGATGTGATTTTAGAATCATACTGTTTTCTCCAGTCACACTGTGTTTCATGCTCAGGCATTCCAAGGACCAATGCTATGCAATGGCAGATACTAAGTACACATAACATCGCTTACAGTTCATTTATAGCATATTTGCTTCAAACCCTTTATCCACTAAGCCATAAAGCCCCAGAATTATAACAATTACCTTCATATGTGACTCTGCTTTCCTGCATCTTCATGGGGGGCTAAAACACATAAAGGAAAGAAGTCCCCCTCCCCAGGCTCCGTACCTCCTCAATCTTTTTTTTTTTTTTTTAATCTTTTTTTTGGTTTTTCGAGACAGGGTTTCTCCGTGTAGCTTTGCACCTTCCTGGAACTCACTTGGTAGCCCAGGCTGGCCTCGAACTCACAGAGATCCGCCTGCCTCTGCCTCCCGAGTGCTGGGATTAAAGGCGTGCGCCACCACCGCCTGGCTCTTCCTCAATCTTGCTAAGGAAACAGTCAATGCAGTCCCGGGGGTTAGCAGGATCCAGGAACTCCTGTTGCTCTTTCACTTTCTCCAGAATGAATTTTTTAACATCACCAAGTCTTTTTAAAAATTCCTTATACTTTCCAGGGATATGCTTCATAAATGTTGGCCATAGATTGTACATCTAAAAATGAAAGTGAGCAAAGACAAAAACTCAAGACTTCACCTGTGAGGAGTGGTGTAGCGAACAGCGTGGGGGTGGGAGGTAAGCACATGCGGACAGGAGTGACCCCTCCGTCCACGGCTTGTGCTCTGCTCAAGCTCCCTCAACCGGAGTCAGTGAGGAGACATGCACCGAGGGGGTTTCAGTGCAAATGCCTGGGAGCGGATGCCCTTCCTCCATCCCTCCTCCCCGCTTCTTTCTCTCTTTAGTTTACAGTGCTGGGCCTCACAAACATCAGACAAGTGCTCTACAACTGAGCCACACTCCCAAACTCTGAATTTTTCTGAACAGACCGGTTGGAGCAGGCAGAGGACAAACTTCCGTAGATGCTGGGCTAAACACAGCATAAACAGAGGGAGGGGCACTGTGCTCCCAGGTCAGGGGAACCCAGGGCCTTGGACTCTGTAATAGGCTTCGAGTCAACCAGTAAGGACAGTGACAAACAAGGGTAGAAGCTGGGTCTTACCTGGCACCATACAGAGTTCACTTGGTGAAAATTTTTATTTAAAAGGTCCATGAGGGTGAGGAGTGTCTTATTCTTGTAATGGAAAGGCTCATTGAAGAGGATGGAGCAGATCACGTTGCAGGGAGCACAGGCCAGGATGAAGGTGGGATCAAAGGGTTGAGCTGGTGGAGCAAAGAATTTCAACACTGATAGTTGTTGTCTGTGGTGCTCAGGACTGAACTCAGGCCCTTGCCCATGCCAGGCAAGTCCTCTCCCACCGAGTTACAGTCCTAGCGCCTCAACAATGAGCATTCTATTCATCCTGTATTAGGATTTCAAGAACTGGCCTCTCTTTCAGATTTATACATATGGTTTATTCCTCTAACCTTCCTTTATTAGGATTTAAGGATCTTATTCATATTAATTACACATGTGTATGTTAGCATATACAGTATGTATGTTGTTAGTATATTCTATGGTGATATTTTATTTGTACTGAAATGTGATTTGTATGTTAATAAATAAAGCTGCCCAGGGGTCAGAGCTATTAGAGCCATAGCAAAAGCTGGGCGGTGATGGTACATGCCTTTAATCCTAGCACTTGGTAGGCAGAGCTAAGTAGATCTCTGTGTGTTCAAGGATACAGCCAGCATTGGAGACACACGCCTTTAATCTCAATACCAACCATGGAAGACCTGGAGGTCTGTACAGACAGGCAGTGATGAGGCAGTCACATGGTTGGGTTTACAACCAATGAGAAGGCAGAACAGAAAGTCTTTTTTTTTTTTAAAAGATTTATTTATTTATTATGTATACAGTGTTCTGTCTGCACCCATCCCTGCAGGCCAGAAGAGGGCACCAGATCTCATTATGGATGGTTGTGAGCCACCATGTGGTTGCTGGGAATTGAACTCATGACCTCTGGAAGAACAGCCAGTGCTCTTAACCTCTGAGCCATGTCTCCAGCCCCAGAAAGTCTTTATAAAGACAAACACACAGGAAATAGCTCTCTTGGCTGAAGAGGATCGCTGAAGCAGGAAGGGTAAGGCTCTTAGCTCTGACCTCTTGGCTTTCATCTTTACATCGGCTCTGTGTTTCTTATTCAATAAGATGGTTGGTTACATCTACAATATTCCATTATTCTCATTATAGCATGAGATACTATATGCTCTATATAATGTAATACTATAATAATAACAACACATTTTGTTATTATATGTATAATAATAGCAATGAGTAATATTATGGAACAATCCTAATATATTGGGTATTATGCAAATGGTTTTTACTATGTCATTAAATCTTTCTATTGATTTTGACTTGTAGCCTGATTTTTTTCAAATAATGAAAATGTATCTTAGAAAACTTTAGTAACTTGTCCAAATGTACATCTAGAAAAGTGCTATGGTTAGAAATTGAATCCAGCTGAAAGCATCATACAGCCCTAACTAACAACTTGGGGATGATGTCTTCACAGACAGGGCAGACCTTGGGCCAAGGGGACTCCTAAGGGAGAAGCAAGGACTAGAAACAGGCTACAGGGTTCACCTTCCGTTTGTCGTAATTCCTCCACAAGGCACTGGGCTTCCTCCTGCACCCTCTCTTCCAGGCTTCTCTTCCCCATCCCAGAGTTCTTCATGGTCATGAGGGAGAAGCGCCGCAGTACCTTCCACCTCTCTCCACTCCTGAAAACTAGTCCTGGGAAAAGAAACAGAATGTACACCTAGGAAACGTGTCCTATACCACAGAGGCCAACTTCCCTATAGCTCTTCTCTTGTCTACCCTGACTGCTGGTGCTCCTTATCTGGATTCAGAGCTGGCAGTTCGAGCCACGTGGAGTGCAGTTCAAATGAACTATCTGTCATAGAAATGCAAATCTAAGCAACGGTCAAAACGAGGCAGAAATGAACAAAGAGGGTTGCTGGTGGATGAAGAGCAGTCCCAACTGTGGAAAGGACTCTTGTCTGGCTCTGTTCAAGGCAATCAAAACCATCACGTGATCTCGTGGAGTTCTGTTTTGATACTTAATCTGTCTCTAACTTGTGTAAGTTCTGTGTGTGCTTTTCTATATTAGAGGATAAATACATCTGAAATAGATCAACATAGGAATTACGCTTCTGTCCTCAGAATTTACGATCTGCAAATGTTAGCCTTATTGAAGTAAGATGAAACCAGGCCGAGAGGTGGCTCAGTGGTTAAGAGTGCCTGCTGCTCTTCCAGAGGACCTGGGGTTCAGTTACCAGCACCTACATTGGGTGGCTCACAGTCCCCTGTAACTCTGGTTCAGAGATTCAGTGCCCTCTTTTTGGCTTCTGCAGGCATGCTGGTGATGCACAAACACTCATGCACGCATACACACACATAAAAACAAATACACCTTTTGAAAAACTAAGAAGAAACAAGGAGCTGGAATGCAGCATGGTCCGTGGCAGTAACTTTTCAATTTCTTCCTCTCATAAAGCCAGGTGTGTATCCTGATTTTCCACTTTAGATAGGGCTGGCCAATCTAAACCTCAGGGCATCCTCATGTCCTCTCTGCCCTTTGCTACACCTGACTTTGTTAAGCCCTGCTGATTCCAGCTCCAAAATGCCTTCCTTATCTTTCCCTTCTTGCCAGATCATACTACACTATTACACTTTAGGTTTAATAGTTTCAGAAAATTTAAAAGTTCCTATCAATTATGATTAGTCTGTCTAATGTTACTATAAAGAGACGATACCTGAGGAGTAGCTGGGGGTGTAGGTCAGTGTCTTAGTTACTTTCCTATTGTTGTGCCAAGGTACCATGACCAAGGCAAGTTCCAGAATAGACCGTTTATTAGAGGCTTACAGTTTCAGAGGGTGAGTCCATGATCATCATGGCAGGGAGCATGGCAGCAGGCACGGCACTGGAGCAGGTGGGAAAGCTCACAGCTTGAGATAACAGCCATGAAGCAAAGAGGGAGCCAACTAGGAATAGTTTCTGAAACCTCAAAGCCTACACCTAGTGACACACCTCCTCCAATAAGGCCACACTTCATAATCCCTCCCAAACAGTTCTGCCAGATGGGGACCAAATATTCAAACATATGTGCCTGTTGAGGCCATTCTCATTCAAACCACCACACTCAGTTTCTAGACTGTTGACCTAGAAGGCACGAAACCCTGGCTTTCATAAAACTGGACACAGTGGCACTTGCCTACAATCCCAGCACTCAGAAGGAAGGAGTGAGGAGAGCAGGGAGTGTAAAGTCATTCTTTATTACAAGCCAGGGCTGGAGACTCTGAGGAGAGACAAGAATGAGGTGTGCAGGGGAGAACACAGTCCTAAGGAGAGGCTGTTTGATGGGAAAATGGGGTTTATTTAACTCATGGTTCTGGAGGTTCAAGAGCATGGTGCCAACATCAGCTCAGCTCTGGGATGGCCTTGAGATGGATGAATCCCATTGGAAGGAATGACAGAGGGTCTCTTAGTTAGGTTTTTATTGCTGTGAAGAGACACCATGACCATGGCAACTCTTGCAAAGGAAAACAGTTCATTGAGGTGCCTGGCTAACAGTTTTAGAGGTTCAGTCCATTATCATCATGGTAGGACATGGCGGCACACAGGCAGACATGGTGCTGGAGCAGTGACTGAGAGTCCTACATCTTGCAGGCAAATGGAAGTGGTCTGAGACACTGGGTGGTATCTTGAGCATATATGAGACCTCAAAACCCACCTCTACAGTTACACATTTCTTCCAACAAGACCACACCTACTCCAACAAGGCCACACCTCCTAATAGCGCCACTCCCTTTGGGGGTCATTTTCTTTCAAACCACCAAAAAGGGAGAAATCACCTCTTCAAACAGGAGGCCAAAGACAGGCTGGGTTCCACCATCCTTTTCTGGGGGCACACTGTCAAATGCCCCCAGATCTCCTTCCTTCCTGGAAGGATCTCCTTCCAGGCTGTCTTAAAAGTCCCACACGGCTAATCTGGGAGCCAAGTAGACTCATGAACCCTTGAGAACAAACCGTATCTACACCATAGCAACCGCCAGAGTAGTTTTCTTCCCTCAGTTCTCTAAATCTATGGAGTTTCTACATTACTCAAAACCAAACTTTGAGTAATACTAACTAACATGAAAGTCTTAAGCTTTCTACCGTTTGGTCTCTGGACTCACGAAGTGTGCCTGTGTTGTCTGGCACCCATTTTCCCATTTTGCTTATACTTCTGTTCCTGGCCTATTTGTGTATTCGATTCTCTAGCTGGTTTGAACATATTGAACCGAGGGAACCCAGTCACATTACTGTGAGAGCTTCTCTAGCACTGCTCATCTTCTGAGTACACAGATGGCAGAGGGTTGGATTCTCCTGGGCTGGGGGTATATGGCAGGAAATACGGAAGAGGCAGAGGGCCAGTGCACTTTCTAGGGACTGGTTGTAATAATGAGCTATGTGAAGGACATTTGGGTTCAGGGTACTGTCTAATAAAATTTAAGGTCAAGGCTATAGCAACGCTCAGATCAGAAATCTTCTATTACCCTATCTCCAGATTGAATGTAATCTATCATAAGCCCATGCTTTGATTGAGCAGTTGGTGACTATCACCCTAAAGAGGCTGGAAATTCTCATACTGCATGTCTATATATTAAAAAAACATGTTTATACACAAGTGGTACACAGATATACATTCAGTCAAAGCACACACACCCATAAAATTTAAACTTATAAAATTTAAGGCTTTTTTTAATTATCAGAATATGCTGGTTGTGGTGGTGCACACCAGTAGGATTTGCTGGAGGAGGAGGAGGTAGGAGGATCACGAATTCAAGGCGAGCCTGAATACACATAAAAATAATCACCAGAATATCACCCATCGTTGTGAAATCTCTAAACCTCCAAGAAGACAGCCATTTATTTTAAACTGTGAACTTATTTTTGTTATTACTGTGTTTATGTGTGTATGATGGGTGTGCGTGAATGCAGGCACAGGTGTGCTATGTATGCATATTGTGAAAGGATAACTCTGGCGTCTCTTCCCTCCTTCTACCACAGGTTCCATGATCAAACATAGCTTGTTAGACTTGCGTGGCCCTTTTTCCCCATGAGCCATCTCGCTGGCCCTTAACTTTACAGTTTAGTGAATAAACAATAACACCTAATTCCAGGGATCAAATGAATAAACTAAGGGTTTGAATGGTTGCCACTAGCAATGGTATAAATGTTTAAAGATCAAAGAGGTAGGCAAAATACTGAGTAGATAAATGCCAGGAAATACTTCAACAACTTGATCAGCTGCACACTCTTTGCAGCAATCTGCAGCAGTATTATAGTTGTTCAAAGGCATCAGAAAGCCAGTTAGCATTTTAGCAGATATTCCATTTAGCAAAATATTATTCACTGACTTGTTCCCCTCCCCAAAACACTTTGGTAAGCTAACCCCCAGTATTGTGAACATGACCTGACTTAGACACGGTCTTTTTTTGTTTTGTTTTGGTTTTGGTTTTCTTTTATTGTGGAACATTTGACACACATAAAGGAATGTATAACACATGTTTAAGTCTTGAATACAATAGTAAAATGATTCTCTGTGCACCTGTATCTAACTGAGAACGGAATGTGACTGGGATGATTATGTCTACTCATCGGCTCCTCCCCCACCCTCCTCTCTCCTTCAGCTTCCAGTAGCTGCCGTATCTGGTCACTGTTTGCTGTTGTGGCCACTGTGCCCGCTTTGCCCCATGTGAAGCTGCACTCCGCGGCCTCTCTCCAATACTAGACCTGTGCGTAACGACTCCTGTTAGAAAAGCTGCTTATGCGGTTTCAGCTCAATCCTGTGCACAGAATTAAGTTACAGGTGACTTCATCTGACTTGACGCTCATCTCCAAGGAGCTAGAGACTGTTGTATAATGAGATGATGTTAAACTCTTCATCGGTTTTTCTTCTTTTTCTTTTTTGAGCTTCTAAACCCCATGAGTGTCCTTTGTATAAGAAGCCTTTTTTTATTCACTGCAGATTTTCTAGATTATGCCCAAGTTTATTATAATGAACTGATTCATAATAAGCCCTGAATAATTCCAAGATGAGGGCTAGCTATGCCAGAAGACAGGACAACTAGGTTGAAAATGTTGAGCACTTGATATCCTGAACTTCCAACCTCAAGGTAATTTAGGGGGCTCTGGAGATAAGAGTTATAAGCTATGTGACAAAACATTTGTGAACTGGAGAGATGGTTCAGTTGGTGATGTGCTTATCCCACAAGCATGAGAATTGAGACTCTGAGCTTAGATCTCCAGTACATAAAAAGCTGGGGGTAGCAGTGCACAGCTATAATTCCAGCACAGGAATGGGAGGGGCAGAGATAGGAGGATTCCTGGGGCTTGTTGGCCAGTCAGCCTAGCCCATTGGCAAGCTCCCGGTTCAGTGAAAGGTGCTGCCTCAAAAAATAAAGTGAAAAGCAAGGACAACACATGACCTGTGGCCTGTACATGTACACACACCCACACACACCCACACACACACCCCTCCATCAGTCATGCTCATGTAATGTTATCTCAGGCTACACTCTGGACACCAAGGCTAAGGTGAGCATCCCAGATGTGCTTCATCCTTTAAAACCTCTGCATTTGGGATCCTCCAAGATCTGTCCTACACATCTGCTCAATATGTAATGAAATTGTGACCTGGAACCTCCAAGTGTCTGTCTGTCATTTGTGATGTGGTCAGTCTTGTTGGGAACTATACCTATCACCTGTGGAATCTTTAATAACTCTGGGCATTGGAGTCCCATTGCAGCGTTGCAAGCTTGTGGTTAGCTGCTAAGTGCAAAACAGACATGGCGTAAGTTAGTAGTCAGATCTCTTTCCCCTAAATAATCGGGTATCAAGGGCAGTTAGCCTGCAGTTTGGCTTGAAACATACCATGTCCTTTCTGGCTACCTTCAACAATGGGAAAAGGACCTCTCCCAAGAAATTCATCACCGTGGACAAGAAGAGCTTCTTTTACCACATTGTATCCATGTAGGACCACAGTAGGCCAGGATCCAAATTACAGAGTGTAAATAGGTCCGGACTCTTCGGCCAGCTGGAGAAGTCCTTGGGTAAATAGTATTGTGAAATCTTTCTACTGGACGCTTGTAAGAGTTTTGCACAGAGCTTGGCCTTTGCTCCCTCAGTCTCATTTTAGAAATTTAACCTTAAGTATGTGGTCCTTTTACTCCTTCATTTGCACATGCAAGCTTACTAAGTAAAAAAAGTCTATTGAGTGTGTATACTACATCTTTAGTTTAATATAAATGATATCCCCTTCTAGCTCTTTCCCCACATTTTTATTAAGTTCTCCTTTGGCATCCAATACTATACTCCTTATCACTGTCCTAGAATTATGCACCATTTGGATTTACACATGTCATTTATTTGGTTGTTTCTTTTTTAAACTTTCCACCATGCATATTTGTTGTACATAATACTGTTATACAAGGGCATTCCCATTCATGGATAGAATGCATGGTGAATATATCCTGCTCCAAATATGAATGTTTCCTCCCTCTCACTTCCACTAGATTGTAAATTCTGTAATTGCTCCTTGATGTGTGTCTTCCATTCCTTCACTCATCTCCCAGCTTCCGCTCAGACAGTGGGAAATTCTGTCACCCTAAGCCACGCTTTTCTATCCCCAAAGACGCAGCCTGCCGGCCCTTCTTCTCCCGACCCCTCTGAGTCAATGGCTCTTCTTCGTATCTTCCGGAGACTTTCCACTGCCACCACAGCCGCTGCTCACTCGCCAGACCTGTGTCCACGTGCATAGTTTTCTGTTTCTACAAATGACTCTTTATGCTGGGGGTGGGCCATTTCCCAGCTTGTGCACTGGATTCTACCCCCTCAAGCTACAGTGCAAAGCACAGTTTTTCAGAGCATAGTTCCGAAAAGCTGTCAAATCAGATCTTTACTTTCTCTCCCCTAGTCTTTCCTGTAACCTCAACATAAGCCCTTACCAAGATCACTGTGCTGAAAACTTATTTTCCAAGGCTCCCTTAAAAGTTCTACTTTGCTAAGTCTCATGTTATTTTACCAGCAATTAGTGTCTGACATGATTAAAATACTTCATTTAATGTATCCTTCCTTTGGGCTCCAGGACACCCCACTCTTTGCGTGCTTCTCTTACCTCACTGGTTTCTCCTGCTTAGTCCCCCTGAGACTTCTAAGTATCTGGGTGAGTCCTTTATTGGGGTCTCTTGAGATTATGCCTCAGTCTACCCATCCCAGTATGATCTCATCCTCTTTCTTTCTTTTTTTTTTTGGTTCTTTCGAGACAGGGTTTCTCTGTGTAGCTTTGCGCCTTTCCTGGATCTCACTCTGTAGACCAGGCTGTCCTCGAACTCACAAAGATCCTCCTGGCTCTGCCTCCCGAGTGCTGGGATTAAAGGCTTGCACCACCACTGCCCGGCGATCTCATCCTATTTCATGGCTTTAAGTACATTCTGATTCCCAAATTCTAAAAATGTAAATTTGGGCTCAGCCCCTGAATTTCAGTTTCATGTGTTAAATCACCTGCTCACATACTCACTCCAATAATTAGTAGGTCTTTGAAATAACATGTCTGACTGAGCTTTTTGTAACTCTGCCCCCCAATATCAAATAAATGAAAAACACCTGCTTCCAGCCTCTTCCATCTTATTCTGTAGCAACCTGCTGAGTGGAAACTTGGCAAGCATTCTTCATTCTTTATCTTGTACCTCTTCTCAAACCTGTCAGCAGGTCCTGTTGACTCTGTCTCCCAGGTACAGTTAGAATTAGGCACTTTCCTTACCTCCTCTGTTCTTACACTAGTCTGCGCCACCGTCACCCCCCCAGATTATTGCTGCACAGGTAACCTGCCTCTTTCTTAGCATCTTTACAATCTGCCCCTGACCACAAGTTTGCAGAGCCATGTGGTTAAAACATAAGTCATATTATGTCACTTCATCTAAAAGCTTTGATGTCCTCTCTTGGAATAGAAGTAATGTTCTTATAGCAGCCCTGAAAGTATCATGATCCACTCTTCTGAATCTCTTTAGCACTACGGCCCACTTCTGCCCATTTTCTCCTCTTGTTTTATCTGCACTCATCTCCTTGATACTCCTTGACTCTACTGAGTACCTTTTGCTACAGAGTACTGAATCTTGTTCCTTTTGCATAGAATATACTTTTCTCTGCTCTCCTTTATGGTTTTATCTGTCAGCTTATTTGGCAATTTCTTACAAAACTAAGCATATGACCCTGAAACCATGTGTCTCTTGGTATCTCAAAGAAACTGATAACTTAGGACTACACAAAACCTGGATGTTTATAGCCATTTTATCTGTAGTTGCCAAAAGTGAATGAACACAGAAACTGTAGTAATTCAGACAGAAATGATCTGTTAGCCATGAAAAGACGAGGAGGAATTCTTAGGTGCTTATTATTAAGCAGGAGAAACCAACTTGGAAAAGTTACATGGTATATGACTCATCTATATGACATTTTAGAAAATGCAAAACTAGGGAGACAGTAGAACTGTGGTTGTCAAGGCAGCACAGGGGATTTCTAGGACAGTGAGACTATTCTGACATTTTAAGGGCAGATGCACACCATTATACATTTGTCCCAAGTCCAGAGAATACATACAGGGAGAACTCAAACGTAAACTCGGGACTATGGATGATAATGATGCATCAATGCAGTTCCTCAATTATAAAAGGTTCCATTTGGTGTGAGATGTAAACAGGTGATGCCATGCATGGGAAGAAGGGGCATTTTTTGTATCTGGAGCTCAATTACTCTTTAAAACTCACTGTGCTCAAAAAGTAAAGTTGAGCTAATGAGATGGTTCAGCAAGTGAAGGTGCCTGCTGAGTTTGGTGACCTGAGTTCAATCCTTGGGATCTACATGGTGGAAGAAGTGGAAGGAGAGAGCTAAAGCCTTCAAATTGTGTTCTAGCTTCCACATGTGTGCCATGGCATGTGCTCTCAAGCACATAAACACATATATGCACACATACACAAACTAAATGTCATAAAACACAGTTTTCAAAGTGAAGTTTATTACAATGTTTGCTTCTTTCCATCTTCACGTTATCATTTTCTCTAGTGATGTGCAAAGACACGACTTGTTTTCATCCTGAGTCACTCTTATTAGAAGATGCTTGTCAAGGATGGGGATTTTTCTACTGTTATGCATTAATATTTCCAGACCTAAAAGACATCTTCTCATAAAGCATGGACTAATCTGTTCATCTAATAAATATTAGTGCAAAGATTTATAATCAGAAAAATCCTTATACAGTTTCTCCATTTTGAAGAATGTATTTTTGCACAGTGAATTTGGGAAGATATTATTTCTCCAATTGTAGCCAGGGCAGATAAGCTGTGTTCGGAAGAGAATGGGTCCTCTTTAGAAGGAGAATCACAAAGCTTCCCTCTGATAATCTTTTATAAAACAATAATATACACGTTTACATTTGTCAAGCTTGCCTTTGGTATTATATGTTAATTGGGCCAGTCTTTCTTTTTTTTTTTTTTCCCCCAGTCTTTCTTTAATGTACGTTCTGATCCAGAATTTTATTCAGAAGCCAACCAGTATCTTCAGGTCAAGGCCTCTCACTACCTGCTCTAAAGTGATCCAACCCTAAACGGATGAGGATTATTTGCATTTCTGTAGCCCCCAAAAAGAACATCCCAAAGAACCTATGTGGTGAGCAGAACTAAGGAAGGAAGCCACGAGAGCAGAGTCCAGAGGTGAGCATTTAACCCAGAAGCAAACAGCCAAGGATGAAAGCCCTTACCTTGGAAAGAGATGCAGGCATGTCCTTGAGGTTTAACTGCAGTATATTCCCAACAATGGGAAGTGGGGTCGGGCCAGGGGGCAGTCTTCCCTTTGTGCGTGTTTTTGGCCACACTGAAAGCAAACTAAGGCAAACCAAAGAAACCACAAGAGCAAGGGTTGTGATTCCCAGCAGCTCCATTTCAGTCCTGGGATGTTCGCCACCTTCGCTTGTAAGGAAGCAAAGCTTATGCAGGGGGTGTTCCCTGCTGGGCAAAGGCTGCTCTGAGTTTTGGACTTGGAAAAAAAAAAAAAAAAACGGAATGGGGTTGGGTTTGTTTGTTTGCTAGAGTGAGCTCTCGAGGGGCTGTGGTTTTTTTCTTTTTTACACAGAAAATCACTAACTTTCTTTTGGTTTTTGTTTGTTTGTTGTGTGTGTGTGTGTGTGTGTGTGTGTGTGTGTGTGTGTGTGTGTGTCTGTGTGTCTGTGTAGGTCAGAAGACAATCTTAGATGTTGCTTCTCAATCCCCACCTTGTTTAAGACACATCCTTCATTGTTTGCATTTGCGTACGCCAAGCTATCTGGCTGTTGAACTTCCAGGGATTCCTGTTCCCACCTCCCATCTTGCCAGCTGACCACTGGGACTACAGATGCATATGACCTCGCCCAGCTTTCCACAGACCTGGGGTTTGAACTCATGCTGTCTTGCTTGCACAGAGAATGCTTTATTCTCTGAGCCATCTCCCTGGCTCTTCTTTTTGTTTTCAAAGACTCAGTACTGCGTGTTCTTTTTCTCAGCTCTGAGAGTTCATTACATACAAAGTTGCATTTTACTTTTCATGGGTTTCTTAAAACTGTTAAGTAATTACATTCACAAACTATGAAAAAAAAACCTAGGTTACTTGCCCTGAGATGGTTTGGAAGAGTTTCCTCGGATATCAGGTTTCTCATCAGTTAAGTCTTTTGTGTACATCAACAAGTAATTGAACAAACAAAACACAGTATAAACAAAGGAATGCCATTCGTCCTTAAGAAGGGATGAAATTCTGATATGTGCTGCAAGGTAGATGGACCACGAGAACGCTATGCCAAGTGAAATAGCCAGATACAAAGGGCAATTCTTACAGGATTTCACATGTATGAGGTATCTCAAATGGGCAAATCAATATGCAAATAGATAAGAGAGGATACTGTGGGTTGGGAGGTAGGAAAGGCAGACTACTGTGTTATAGGTACAGTTTTTGTTTGGGAGTTTGGAAAGCTTCTGAAAATGTTGGTAACAGTAATGGTCATACAATATTATGCGTGTACTTAATGCCACTGAATTACACGCTTTAAACCTGGCAAAATGGCTTTTTTTTTTCTTTAGATGAGGTTTTGCTATGTGGCCTTGGCTGCTTGAACTTATGGTAATTTTCCTGCCTCAGACTCCTGAATGCTGGAACTATGGGTAAATGCCACCATACCAGACTAAAATAGTAAAATTTATGTTGTTGTGTATTTTACACAATAAATAAATAAAAATAAAAGAAAGTGTTGATAGCTGAAAAGTGCTACCTTGTTTTTATTTGTATCTAAAATAATCAATCTCTGTTGAGCCCAGGCTGGCCTTGAACTTCTTCCACCGTAGCCTTCTGAGTACTGGGATTACAAGCATGTATGAATCTATGCTTAGCTCTTTAAAATAATAAATCTTTTGGTTATTGTTTGAGTGTATGGCTGTTTCATAGTCTAATTTACTGTTTGTTTGTTTGTTTGTTTTTCTGAGACAGGGTTTCTCTGTGTAGCCTTCTCTGTCCTGGAACTAGCTCTGTACACCAGGCTGACCTTGAACTGGCAGGAACCCGGAGGCATAGATCCACCTGCTTTGGCCTCCTGAGTGCAGGGATTAAAGGCATGTGGCATCACCGCCCAGCCTAATTTACTGTTTTTAAAAATCTAAAAATCACAGTCTGCAGTAAAAATAAAAGCTAAATGCATGTAGCACTAGAATTCTTGGTTCCAGCTTGGTTCACGCTCACCTCACAGCCAGCTCTGTATTGCCCACAGCAGGTCATTCTTTACTTTCAGTAGACAAGTTTGTTTGTTTGTTTGTTTGTTTGTTTGTTTGCTGAGATAGTTGATTCAACAGTGATAAACATGCTTAGAAAAGGCCGTTTTAAAGCTATCTAATCTATCAGGCCCTGACTATAATCTTGGAAAGCCTTGTTTCCAAGTTTTCTTTAAAATCTTTGGAAGAACTCAATAAGGTATGACAAGATTTAGGAGGCCCGCCATGATCTATGCTGCCCTTTCCTCCTGACCCTGCCTTTGGGGCTCCTTTTTGGTGTCCCCATCCTTACCTGTACTAGAGTTTACACTGAATTGTTTTCAATTCCTGAAAAGTTTTGGCACTGGGGTTTTCATAGTATCAGCTTAACCTTCTCATAAAAAAGGTTACAGCTCGAGATATACTTCACACACCATACAGCTTGTTCTTTCATACTGACTAGCCGTTTTCAGTACAGAGTAGTCGTTAAATGAAAACTTAGAATGCTTTCATTACTCCTTAAGGAAATGCCACACTCATTTGCAGCCTCTCACTTCTCCTCTCAGACTAAGGCAACCAACTTACTTTTATGTGTTTTATGTGCATAGATCAACACAACACTGACTAACTTGTTTGAACGTTTTACGTAATTAGACTCTTACAGTATCTTGCCTTTGGGGTCTCTTTCCCTCAGCATGCTTTCAAGGCCATCCACGCTGCAGTGTGCCACTGCCCCACTCTTCTTCACGACAGGACAATGGCCTGTCCACTCCTCAGTTGTAGGGTATGACAGGACAATGGTCTGTCCACTCCTCAGTTGTAGGGTATGACAGGACAATGGCCTGTCCACTCCTCAGTTGTAGGGTATGACAGGACAATGGCCTGTCCACTCCTCAGTTGTAGGGTATGACAGGACAATGGTCTGTCCACTCCTCAGTTGTAGGGTATGTATGCTTCAGTGTTCTGGGATAGAGAGCCAGAAGTGGAATCACTGGGACATATGGTGACCATGTAACATTTCGAGGAATAGTCCAGAAATATTCCAAAGTAAATTACAACCTTACCAGCAATGTATAAGGATTCCAATTTCTTGCTATCATTTCTCATTGTCATTATAGGTAGCCTAGAGAGCATGAAGTGTTACCTTACTGTACTTCCCTAATAACTAACGGCACTGTCTTACTTAGGGTTTCTATTGCTGTGATAAATGTTGGAATTCCCGGCCACTCCTCCAGCTATATGACTGCACATGCACAGTTCAGTAGCCAAGTAAGGGGCCTTACATCCTACATAATCCCTGCGCTGCGTGATCACGCAATCTGCGTATGCGTGGCATAGCTCCATAAGCCCATATGCACATGTGCAGGGGAATCCATAAGAAGTGGGACTCAGACCCCTCCCCTTCCTCTTCTCCTCCTTCTCCTCCCTACTCTCTCTCTCTCTCTCTCTCTCTCTCTCTCTCTCTCTCTCTCTGCACAGGTCTTCTGCAGGCCTGGTCACACTATCTTCTGTCCCTCCCCTCTCCCTTCTAATAAAACTCTTGATAGTTTTGTCGTGCCTTGTAACCTTTCTTGCATGGTAACAGCACCGCTTATTAAAACCAACATTGGTGCTGTGATGAAGCAGGCTCTCCCGGTGCTCTGCATCCAGGACCATGTACTGAGGTTTCTTCCATCTGTGACTGCCCACTTTTTTCATTTACATGGCCACTGGACTGCTATGCACAGCATATTGGCTGCCCAGATTGGTGAGTTTTCCCTTTCCAATCTCTCACCATTTCCCACGACTGCAGGCTGAGATATATTTCTCACGTTGGACCCCTGGGGGGTCCCCAGGCTGCATACCATGACTCATTCTCTCTTGATGAAGCATTGAATGCTGTCGGACCCCTGGGGGTCCTCTGGCTATGTACACCCCCGGCCCTTGCTCCTCTCTTGACAAAGGTCAGGGTAACTTGTGCCGGTAACTTGTGCCAGTCCACAGATCTTTCCCTACTCTCAGGGATGCCTGAGATGGGAGTCTTGGATCCCCTTTGTTATTTTAATTTTTTATTTTTTCTCTCAGCTGAAGTAATGGGACATAAAGGCTTTCTCCTCTTGGTTCTACTCCTCCTCTGACAAATGCCTTAACTATCCCTAGGTACCAGTAAATATGGTCGTGTAACGGCTGGTTGAACCCTGAGATTTCACAGGAATCATCTAACTTCTGCCAGCGAATGGGCAAATGAAAAAGTTACCTTGTCCCCACGCTTTTATCTAAGCTCTGAGCCCTCCCTTTCTGATTCTCTCTCCTGCCCACGTGCATTCCTGAACCTGAGGAATCTCTGACTTCAAAGAACCTCTGCCTCTCTGACCTCTGCTCTGTTCTCTGGTACCGGGTGGGCCGCTCCTGCCCGACTCTGTCACCCATTCTCAGCTGCCCTGAGAAGCAGACAGTCTGGAAGCAGGCTAGGATGCATGCAAATAAGTTTACTATCAGGACCCACATTGGGATTCTAATAATCCGGATGGCTCTCTAGCCAGAGATCAGTTGACAACCTGCCTCCTGGCGGGTCTTCCTAAAGCTGTCCTCAAACCAGCAAATTGTCAATAAATAAATAAAAAGTAATTTAAGATACAAAATAAAGTCTGTCTCATGTCTCCCAGAGCTTCCCGACAGGCTAACTTAAGCATCTGGAGAGGTGAAGTCTCAGCTGTGGCATTTAAGGTACCATGGGAGAGATGAGAAAGCCCATGAACAGAATTGCCAAATGCTGGCACACGCTATTTGAGTGGCTGTGTAAAGGCTTCCAGGTCCCTGTTTTAAATGTGGTAGAGAACACCACACAGGCTAGTGCGTGCCCTGCCCCTCAGGTCATCAATTGAGCCTTGTTCAAAGTGCCACCTAGAGGGATACTGGTCAGCTGACTGCCCTTGTGCACCTCATGGCATGGGGACATCAAACAAAGACCTCCAGCAGATCTCCTAGGCTTGGCCACAGGTTCACAGGGAACCCAGGATGCAGCATGGGGTGGTCCGTTTCTTCCTTTTGGACACTAAGCCACTTCTTCAATCCTGAGGGGGTTTTGGGGTCCCACCTCTCCTCATTTCCCTATTGTCAGGTTAGGGGGACTGTGGTGGTATTGTGTTCCCCAAAATATTGTGTACTTTAATAAACTTATCTGGGGTCAGAGACAGAACAGCCACAATATTAAACATGAGGATAGGCAGTGGTAGCATACGCCCTTAATCCTAGCATTCCAGAGACAGAAATCCCTCTGGATCTCTGTGAGTTCAAGGCCACATTGGAAATGGCCAGGCGTGGTGACATGCCTTTAATCCCAGGGAGTGGTGGTAGAAAGGAGAAAGGTATATAAGGCGTGAGGACCAGAACCTCGAGGCATTTGCCCTGGAGAGGCATTTGCCCTGGAGAGGCATTTTGGGCTGGTTAAGCATTCAGGCTTCTAGCAGCAGTTCAGCTGAGAGTCATTCTGGATTAGGACTCAGAGGCTTCCAGTCTGAGGAAGCAAGACCAGCTGAGGATCCGGCGAGGTGAGATAGCTGTGGCTTATTCTGTCTCTCTGATCTTCCAGTGTTCGCCCCAATACCTGGCTGAGGTTTGATTTTATTAATAAGACCTGTTAAGACTCATGCTACAGGGGACAGCCTTACCCACCTCACCAGACCCTACCATTTAATTGTACTTTCAGGGGTACCTAATGGGAAGAGAGTTTCCAGCTAAGGTAGGAGCTTTCCTTTCACTGCTCCCTCCATGGGCCTCACTCCAGACCTGTCAGCAGCGCTTCTCCTCGTCATGCATAGGGACACAGACAGGGCCTGCTCTCTCTCAAGTTCCAGAGGACACCATGATCCACTGCCTTGTGGGACCCCAAAACTCCCTCAGGATTGAGTAAGTGGCTTAGTGTCCAAAAGGAAGAAACAGACCACCCCATGCTGCATCCTGGGTTCCCTGTGAACCTGTGGCCAAGCCTAGGAGGTCTCACCCCACAAGCTTTTCTCTTCCTGGTTCTCTCTTCTAATTGACCACGCAGTTAATTGTTACAGGATCAACATAGAGCTGGAGTCCAAGGACCATCAAGTATACCCAGGTGGTAAGAAACAATAATAGTCCAAAGGTATTTACACACCCCCCCAGACCCAAAAAGGTCTGGGCTCTGTAAAAAACAGATTTTAATATAACAATCTATTACTGTTAGCCCTCAGCAATTGATCACCTGTACCTCCTGGATACTAAACTAATAAAGAAAACAGGTGCCTTAAAAATCTGTCTCAGATAAGGCTTATCTCAGGTAAAAAAAAAAAACTCAGTCTTCCTCTCTCTCTCTCTCTCTCTCTCTCTCTCTCTCTCTCTCTCTCTCTCAACACTAACCAATATAAGCAGAGTACTAAACACTACAATGTCATGGTCACCAGCCCAAGACTTTAAATTCCCCATGGCTGCTTCTTAATATGTTTAAATTTTTTTCTAAGCTCCAGAAACCAGCTTGAATCCATCTGGACAGGTCAGATCTGCTTTAGATAAGTACAACCCAAACTTTCCTGGCCCCAGACCCCCTCCCCCACCCTGGGACCCCTACCCCAAATTTTTAATTAAAAATTTAAAAAAAATTCCTTTTTTAAGCTTTTCTCTGTCTCACCAGCACCCTCTCAGACACAGGCGGCCAGAGTCTCAGGCTGAGAGGGATGATGAACAGCTCCAAGGCAGCATACAACAACCCACCATCTCAGGACACCTGTCTATCTCAGAAGCCCCCTTCCCTACCCCCCAAGAGTTAACTGATACCCACGGAGTCAGCTGGAAGCAGTTTTAAGAGGCATAGCGTCCCTATTCCTGTTCACCCACCTTTTTTTTTATAATAAGCAAAAAGTCTGGAATGGTGGAATTCCTGGCCACTCCCCCAGCTGCATGCCCGCACATGAGCAGTTCAGTAGCCCAGCAAGGGGCCTTACATCCTATGTGATCTGTGCACTGCATGATCACGCAATCTGCGCATGCATGGCATAGCTCCATAAGCCCATATGCACATGTGCAGGGGAATCCATAAGAAACAGGACTCAGACCCCTCCCCTGCCTCTTCTCCTCCTTCTCCCCCCTACTCTCTCTCTCTCTCTGCACATGTCTTCCATGGGTCTGGTCACACTATCTTCTGTCCCTCCCCTCTCCCTTCTAATATAACTCTTGATAGTGAGTTTTGCCTTGTGACCTTTCTTGCACGGTAACAATGCCGTTTATTAAACCCAACAATAATACACCATGACCAAAAGCAATTTGGGGAGGAAAGGGTTTGTTTCACCTTATAGCTTGAAGTCCACCATCCAGGGAAGTCAGGGCAGGAACCTGGAGGCAGGCACTGATACAGAAGTCATGGAGCAACACTGCTTACTGGCTTGCTTGCTGTGGCTTGCTTAGCTTGCTTTCTTATAGTATCCAGGACCACTAGCCCAGGGGTGACACTGCCCAGTGAGCTGAGCCCTTCCACATCAATCAAGAAAATGTACCACAGAAATGGGGGCATTTTCACAACTGAAGTTCCTAATTCCAAAATTACTCTATCCTGTGTCAAGCTGACTTAAAACTAGCCAGTGCAGACACTCAACACTTAAAAAAAATGGCTTTATGTGTATGAGCATTTGCCTGTGTGCATGTTAAGTACACATATGTACAGTGTCCACAGAGGCCAGAAGAATGTCAGGTCTCCTGGTACTATAATTACAAATGGTTGTGAGCTGCCATTTGGGTGTTGGGAACCAAACTCAGGTCCTCTGGAAAAGCCATCTTAAGTGCTCTTAACCACTGAGCCATCTCTCCAGCCCCAACACTGAACACTTTACATGCTCTGTGTACGTTCCTAAAGAAGCATGAACTGAGATAGCTTGCACATTTGAATATTAGGTTATTTTATTCTTGGTAACCCAGTGCCATTAACTTGTGCGTCCGTGATCTGTTTTTTCACTCCTCTAGCATGACGATCTTCCCATTTAGGTAGTCTTATCTTTAAAAGTCCACCTTCCCGACACAGGGATCGCCCAATGACAGAGAAATGGATGAGATCTACATGAACAACCTGGACGTGAGTGGGGGTAATGAAGGGCAAAGGTCGAGGGAAAGAGAGCTTAGGGGAGCGGGAGATCCCAGCTGGATCAAGAACAGAAAGGGAGAACAAGGAATAAGAGACCATGATAAATGAAGACCACATGAGAATAGGAAGAAGCAAAGTGCTAGAGAGGCCCACAGAAATCCACAAAGATACCTCCACAATAGACTACTGGCAATGGTCAAGAGACAGCCCGAAATGACCTACTCTGGTGATAGGATGGCCAAACACCTTAACTGTTGTGCTAGAGGCCCCATCCAGTGACTGAGGGAACTGGATGCAGAGATCCACGGCCAGGCCCCAGGTGGAGCTCCAGGAGTCCAATTGGCAAGAAAGAGGAAGGTTTGTATGAGTGAGAATTGTTGAGACTAAGGTTGGAAAAAGCACAGGACAAATAGCCAAACAAATGGAAACACATGAACTATGAACCAATGGCTGAGGGGCCCCCAACTGGATCAGGCCCTCTGAATGGGTGAGACAGTTGATTGCCTTGAACTGTTTGGGAGGCATCCAGGCAGTGGGACGGGTCCTGTCCTCATTGCATGAGCTGGCTGTTTGGAACCTGGGGCTTATACAGGGACACTTGGCTCAGCCTGGGAGGAGGGGACTGGACCTGCCTGGACTGAATCTACCAGGTTGAACTCAATCCTCAGGGGAGTCTTTGCCCTGGAGGAGATGGGAATGGGGGGTGGGCTGAGGGGAAGGGGGGGAGGGGGGAGAACAAGGGAATCCATGGCTGATATGTAAAATTAAATTAAATTATAAAATTAAAAAAAAATAAAATAAAATGTTTTAAGAAAAAAAAAAGTCCACAGCTGTGGGATGGTCTGTATGTCAAATTGCTCTGATTGGTCAATAAATAAAACACTGATTGGCCAGTGGCCAGGCAGGAAGTATAGGCAGGACAAGGAGGAGAAGAATTCTGGGAAGTGGAAGGCTGAGGCAGAGACACCGCCAGCCGCCGCCATGGTAAGCAGCATGTGAAGATGCCAGTAAGCCACGAGCCACGTGGCAAGGTATAGATTTATAGAAATGGATTAATTGAAGATGTAAGAACTAGATAGCTAGAAGCCTGAGCCATTAGGCCAAACAGTTTAAACAATATAAGTCTCTGTGTTTACTTGGTTGGGTCTGAGCGGCTGTGGGACTGGCATGTGACACAGATTTGTCCTGACTGTGGGCCAGGCAGGAAAACTCTAGCTACAGTCCACCTTCCCACAAGACTGTTGAGTCTAGGAGAGCAGAAACTGTCTTATCACTGGGTTGACTCTAGTGGGTAGCTGTTTGAGCCATGCCCTGGAGCACTGCCCTTAGTGAGGCAGCTATAGCACCTGCCTATGACCTTGAGGTACCTGCCCCAGGGGCATGGCCACTGGGGATCCTTAAGACCTGGGATGCACATAAGGCCCCTCTCTTGACTACCTTGTGGTTTTGGATGCTGAGATCTTGGACCAAGCCGTTCTGTGTGGGACACAGCTCAGCTTTCCCGGACCCTACGATAAATCTCCTATGGTTGTGAGTTTACCCCCAAATAAATTCCTTTGATCATTAAACTGACTCGGTGGATTAATCACATTACCTGGCCCCACGATGGGCACCAACTGTAGCCAGATGTTTCTCTGATCCTGCCTGGCCCCAAGGTCGAGGTCCAGACGAATCTCTCCCACCCACAGTCCCACAGCCACTTATAGAATAATTACTCTGAAGCTTATATTAATTACAAACTCTATGACCTATGACTCAAGCTTCTTGCTAGCTAGCTCTTACAACTTAACCCATTTCTATTAATCTCTGTCTTGCCATATGGCTTTGTGGCTTTCCAGTACTTTCACATCTTGCTTCTCCTGGCAGCAGTTGGCAGCATCTCCTCCAACTCCACCCTTCTTCTCTTTGTATCTCTGTTTGGATTTCCCACTTGGCTGTAAGCTTTCTTGCCATAGGCCAAAACAACTTTATTTATTATCCAATGGGAGCCACACATATTCACAGTACACAGAAAGATATCCCAAGCAGTTGATATGTCGGTCTGTTAACTTTTTCTTTTTTGGTTTTTCAATACAGGGTTTCTCTTTGTAGCTTTGGTGCCTGTCCTGGATCTCACTCTGTAGGCCAGGCTGGCCTTGAACTCACAGAGATCCGCCTGGCTCTGCCTCCCGAGTGCTGGGATTAAAGGCATGCACCATAACCGCCTGGCTGGTCTGTTAACCTTATTTTACATTTAGGTTTCCTGACACATGCCAGGTTATTTTCTACACTTTTGTTGGAATTTAACTTCATGTTCAAACTGTTTCTTTTGTTATATCAGGAAGGTTTCTGTCTCCACTGAAAAAGTTTTCTTGGGGGTCACCCCACAGAAATCATTTATGCTCATTTCTAACTGGCTGAAGGTTGTCCCCGGGGTATTGTGCATACCTGGGTTGAGCATATATGGTCTTGGAGAATTCCTAAAGTAAAAACCCTTGAGGTGCTTGCATGAGGTGAAATGCAATCAGGGGAAAGTGAAGTGGTATTTGGCTGAACTGTCCAATACAGACATAACTCAAGTTCAAGAGGTGCAGCTGAACAGCAATGGCAGGCACAGGGGGAATCAACATGCAGTTTGTCCGAATTTCTCTTATGCCTGAATTCCAATTCAGCTTAATATGTAACTATTAAGATACAAATCCTGGCTGACGAGCAAACGGAGAAATCTGGAAGGCCATCTAGCTCAAGCAATTCTTTCAGTCTCTCAACTTGTGCACCAAACACTTACTCTATGTAGGTTGTCTTCAATGAGAGCTATGACCTGGGTAGGGGACTTTTTCAGTCAAGGTAACATTACAATACTGGGAACAGGAGGGCCACCTACCTGAATATAGGTGGTATGCCACAGTATCCACAATGCCCGTTTTTATGCTATTCAGTTCCATTTGGTCCATATAATGGAAGCATGCTGCTTTTCCAGGCTCCAAAAGGCTCATGTTTCTGCAGTCAGCTGTTATTTTGACCAGCTCCTTTAGAGAGCACTTCTTCCTGGCCCTACAGAGGGCAGAGAAAGCCAACCCATGGGTCACAACTTAACAAGTTAACTAACCACTCATCGTTTTTCCTGGCCTCCATTTAGACTATACCCTCTGAAATCTCTCCTAAATTCAGAGCCTCCACTGTCCCAATTGCTTCAATGAACAAGGCTAAGGACGGTGGTAAAGACCCTGATCTATGGTATAGATCAAAGCTTTGCCTTGCTAATTATTTTTGGTTTTGTTTGTTTTTTGAGACAGGGTTTCTCTGTGTAGTCCTGGCTGTCCTGGAACTAGCTCTATAGACCAGGCTGGCCTTGAACTCAGAGATCCGCCTGTCTCTGTTGTGGGGCGTTTACCCACCACCCCCACAGCTTCCCAGAGTTTTCTTGAGTGTGAGCAGCAGGAAATATTAGATAGAA